>APFE030802318.1:47384-66969 GCA_000404065.3 Pinus taeda
TATTTATGAGAAGGAAATGTTGGCAATACTACATGCACTTAAAAAATGGCGACCTTATCGAATGGGAAGACACTTCAAGGTAAAAATGGATCACGATAGTCTTAAATACTTTTTAGAACAACTATTATCTTTAGAAGAACAGGAAAAATGTGTCACAAATATGTGGGGTTATGACTTTGACATTATCTATAGAAAATGGAAGAAAAATTTTGTTGCAGATACACTCTGAAGAAAGGATGAGGATGTGGAAGCATTGTTTTGTGCTATTTCTATTATCCAACCAGATTGGATAAATGAAGCAAGGGATGAATGGAATAAGGATGAAGAATTATGGCCACTCATTCAAAAGTTGCAAAAGATCCCAATTCAAACAATATTGCCAGAGCTTGAAAAGGAAGAAAAAATCATATTGGAACCTGGAGCAGTCACAGTAACAAGATCCCGACAGCTATGAAATCGATCAATTTCAAAGTATCTCATTAGGTGGAAGCACTTACTACCTAAGATTCCACATGGGAGGACAAGAATGTGGCCATGTGTGAGAGAACATCATGTTTTGTTTTTGTTGACTAAGAGAATGTGGCCAAGTTAACTGGCCACCTTTTCACTTATAAACCAACTTACTCGTAACTTTTACATTTTTTTTACTACATGATGCATATGAGAGAGCAAGCGAGATACTTACCTATGGTGCCAATACCTTGCTGCAGTTGTTGAAGACTGGAGGTGCTTGCTTTGTGTTTGACTACATGTTATTCTTCTTCCCTTCTTGTTGCTTTCTAATGATCCCTTTGTTTGTGCAGGTACCTATTGTTGAAGATGGTGCTAGTGTTGCTGCTTTGGATCTTCTTCTACTCTTGGATGATCATGCTGGAGGCTTGCTGCTGTTATGATTCGTATTTTGTGGGATAGGATGCTACATGATTTCCTACAGGATGTCTTGTAGCTTCTTCTCCCTCAGAACTCTTAATCATACACCTTTCTGTGATGGTGACATGGATGGAGAGAAAGACTAGGAGTGTGCAGAACAGGAAATACTGAGGTGATGCTCTTTATTCCTCCCTATTTCCCTTCTTTTCGAAGACTAATTTTTTTTTCAAATCGGTTTTGTTTTTAAGGGTGAGTGCAGGGTTGATGATGGCGGAAAAGGTATGGTGATCGAATGATGAAGGGGGTGAATTTTATTGGCATAGAAAACCATTTATTTTCCTTAGGACTACCTCCTATAGGATTTCCGGGTCACTGTAATTCCTACAGGATCATCCTGTAGGTTTACAGGGGATCCTATAGAAAACACACTCCAATTGTAAACTAAAGTAAAGGAGTGGAAAAAAATGACATAAATGGTGGAGGAATCAATGGTAATGAGTAGTAAAATAAAAATGTGAGTGACAGGGGTCTCTTTGTGATCCTCCTTTGCTCTTTGACTATCCTTCTTGCTGTCCTACAAATGGAAATTGCATGAGTTTTTTTTTTGAAAACAATTAGGCTACCTCTGAGAGGTTTTAACCCTAGTTGTTTGCCCTACATGCCTCAAGAGAGGTTTTCACCTAGGGATCTTCCTTTGTTTTTTATTTTTTATTTTTTTTTGACACCACTGGGCTGCCCCAAGAGGTTTTCAACCCATTGGTGGGACTCAAGCACCTCATGGAGGTTTTCACTTGAGTCCTTATTTTTCTTTTTTCTTTCCTCGGTGATTTGATGAGGGAGGAGTTGAAACTCACTACACTATCATCATTGCTTTATTGATATCATCAATGAGCTCTTGCTTTCATAAAGGTCTGTTGTAGATTTTCAATCGATGTCCATTAACAAGTAAAGGGATGGCCTCTTCATCTATAGTTCTGATCTGCACTAAACCATTATCTTAGCATCTTTCTATAGCATAAGATCCTATCCATCTTGTCCTTAACCTTGCCTTGAAGTCTTTATACCTAGAATCATATAACAACACCCAATCGCCTTCCTAAAATTGCTTCTCCTTGATAAAATTCAATATATTCCTCTAAAGTTGAACTACCTCTGTATGTAGGAGGGCCTGCATTCTGAATTCATCCAAACAATTCAATTAGAACAATCTCCCTTTTTGTGCACTGCTAAGATCTAGGTCTGGTTGGGTTGTCATCCTTAATGTGTTATACCCAAATTCAATAGACAACAAGTCCCTTTTCCCATAAACCAGCTCATAGGGTGTGAATCCAATGGTGGTCTTTCATGTGGTATTATATGGTCAGGTGGCCTCAACTAGTCTATCTATACAATCCTCTCTGTTGTTGCTTACCACTTTGGTCAAGATGCCCTCTAGCACTTTGTTGGTTACCTCCACTTGCCCATTAGCTTGTGGATGTTAGGGAGTGGAGGTTCTATGCTCGATCTTGTGCTGGCTGAGCAAGTCTTCAATCATGTTTGAGGTAAACTGGCTGCCTTGGTCTATGACCATCTCTGTAGGGTATCCAAATTTGTAGAATACATCCTCCCTTAGGAACTTAGCCACCTTATCCTCTTTTGTTGCCTTAATTTCCTTGGTTTCAGCCCACTTAGTCAAATAGTCAGTGCACACAATGATGTACTTTTTTTTCTTGGAAGGAGGGTCAATAGGCCTAATGATGTTCATGCCCCACTTGTCAAATGGCTCGAAAATCACTTGAGGCTACAAAGGCATTTCATCTCTTGGAGTAGGCCTTCCCATCCTTTGGCACTGAATATACTAGCTAGTATATCATTTCACATCCTGATGAAGAGTGGGCCAATAATAGCCTATTTGTAACACTTTGAATGTTGTCCTCTTTGCTACAAAGTGACCTCCTGAAGGCCCATCATGACAACTCAGAGGGATGTCAAAGACTTACTCCTACCTGACACACCTTCTAAAGATTTGATCCAGGTCACATTTGAAGAGATTGCCCCCAATCCAAGTAAAGGATGCACTCTTCCTTACTATCTTTCTCTTTTCCTTGGAAGAAAAGTTTGGTGGGAACTGTGTTAATACCAAATAGTTTTCTATATCAGCAAACCATGGAGAGAGAACTAAAATAGCAAATAAGTGCTCATCTAGTAACTCGTCATCAACAATTACTTCTTTTCTGCACACAAATTTACTCTAGACAAAAAGTTTGTAATAACATTTTCCTTACTAGGCTTATCAACAATAGTTAGATCAAACTCCTGTAATAAAAGTAACCATATTATAATCCAAGCATTCACATATGGTTTGTTCATTAAATATTTGATTGCAGCATGGTTTGTATGCACGCATGTTTTATAGTCTGCAATATAATTCCTGAATTTGTTTAATGAATGCACAATGGTCAGGAGTTGCTTTTCGGTCACTGTATAATTTAGTTGAGCCTTTGGCAGATTCTTACAAATAAAATAGATAACATAAGGCAATTTCTCATCTATCTAACCTAGGGATGCTTCTATGGCTTTGTGTGAGGCATCAACATGAATATGAAAGGGGAGGGCCCAAATTGGGCCTCGGAGAATCGGTTCAGAGTTTAACCTGTCCTTTAGGATGTCTAAGGCCTCTTGACAGCTTTTTGACTAGATAAACTCAGAGTCCTTGGCCAACAAACCAAATTAAGGAGAGGCCAACTTGCTAAAGTCTTTTATAAACCCTCCATAGTATCCAGCTAACCATAAGAAACTTCTGACATCTCTCTTCTTTTGAGGAGGTGGGACCCTTTGGATGATAACTATGTTGTTTGGGTCCACATGCAGTCCTTGTTGAGATATTGAATGACCTAGTACAGTCCCTGCAGTCATCAAGAAATCACATTTTTCGGTACCAAGAGATGGGTTCATTTCAATGCATTTTTACAGTACTTTGCCTAGGTTAGACAAAGCTTCTTGAAAATCACAATCATAAGCTGTAAAATCATCCATATAAATTTCCACTGCATCATGGACTAATTCAGCAAAAATACTCAGGGCCGCTCTGTCGAAAGTGGTAGGAGCATTGCATAGGCCAAAATGAAGCATCCTATAGGCAAAATTACACCAAGGACAAGTGAAGGTAGTTTTATCGTGGTCTTCCGAGCTGATCTGGATTTGGATATACCCATTGAATCCATCTAGGAGAGAGAAAAACCTTTTCCCTACTAGGCCATCTAACACTTGGTCAATGAAGGGTAGAGGGAAATGGTCTTTCTTTGTGGCTTTGTACAACTCCCTGTAATCAACCCAAATTATCCACTTACCATTTTTCTTTGGAACTAACACCAAAGGAGAGACCCACTCACTATTGGAGATAGGGTAAATGAATCCTTCATCTAGTAGTTTTGCAGTTCTTCTTTGACTGTATCTTTAAGAGTTGGATTCATCCTCTTTTGGGGTTGGTGGACCGGCTTGCAACCTACTTTGATGTATATGTGGTGAGTACATAGTGAGGCGTGTACACCCTAAATTTCTTTGTAACTCCAAGCGAAGGCTTCTAGATTTTCCTTTAGCATGTTTCATAACTTCTCTTCTTGGAGAGCAGAAAAAGATGGATTGATTATCAAGGTTCTCTCTGGGCCGAATTCTATGGTTTTGACACAGAGTGGGTTGGAATCGGCCAAGAATAAGTCAATTGGATGATTGTTCTGGGTTTCCCTTACTACATATTCTAAGGGAAATGAACTCGGAGTTGGACTTTGGAGTAGGTATTCATTCAATTCATCCTCATCCTATTGTACTCCTCCTATGGTTGTTTCTAAAGTATAAAGTTGGGTGGAAGGAAATCCATATTCTTCTTCCTCCTCCAAACAATAGCTAATGTAAGCTAATGGGTAAATCATACTCTGGAGCAGGTTGAGTAGGAGGGTATAGGACTAACTTCTTGGACATATGCCCATTCCTGATGGTCATATTACCAACTCTACAGCCAATGTAAGCATCAACAGTGGCCAACCATGGTCTCCCAAGGATGAGAGGGTAATCAGTAAGCTTATCCTTAGGCTGGAGAACTAGGAAATATGTAGGGTACTCCCAAGAGTCAATGGAGACCATCACATCCTCCAAAACCCCCCAGGGATTACTGTGGAGCGGTTCGCAAGTTGCAGAACTATGGTGGCCTTCCTCAATGAACCTTGGAGGTTGAGCTCGAGCATGGTGTCCTTCATCATCACATTAATGGAAGCCCCAAGGTTGATCAAAGTGTGTGGGACAATGGTGCCATTGATGTGCACATCTACTACAGGGATTCCAGGGTCCAAATATTTTTGACAGATTACCTACCCCAGCATTAAGTCGGGCAGTTGCCCAATCACATTAATGGTAGGGGCATCCCTTCTTCACCTCCCTTGATGCTTGAAGAACTTCTCCTTAATAAACTTATTGTCAATAGGAACATATTTTATCGCTTGGAGAAGTGGAATCTTTACACATAGATTTTTCAATTCTCCCAGAATTTCATTCTCTTCCGGGGTAGGCTAGAGTGGTTGGGCTAATCTCTCAAGAAAGGGTGGATTCACTTTAATATTGCTTCACTCTCTTTATTCTTCAACCTCCCTAGGTGGAGGTGGATGTTGGTTATCTGGCGGAACTCTCCCAGATCACAGGTTAATCTCTTGGATTTCCATAGCATAAGTTGGATATGATGTCTCTTCACTGTATACATGTTGAGCTTGCTTGTTGTTCGGGTTCAAATTTGACTCGGTGGGCATATGGGGTTGCTTGGTTGGAGCAGAGTGTAGCAGCTATGGTTGGATAGGTGGTGGAGGAATTAGAGTTGGAGCATGTTGTATTGGGGCCTCCACCCTTGGGGCGATGCATTCCAATAAGGTTGTGGCGGAGCATAAGCTTGAAATGACTGGTTGGCTAGCTGGGAGTGATACTGAGATGCAAAGGACCAAGGAAGGTGTGTAGCCCAGGAAGGATGAGCAAGGGGTCCCCAAGAAGGCATGGTTATGGTTTGGTTGGGGTTGTAATATGCATGGGATGACCCTTGCATTCTCTGCTAGTATGGTCTAGGCCCATGAGGTCTCCTTTCGTTTATGTAGCAAAGTTGCTCAGTGACCCCTTCAGCTCCTTGATATACCACTTTCAATCCAGGAAACGAATGACACCTGTCTATGGAGTGGTTTTCTTCCTAGACTGAGAAAATTTCAGTAGAAGTTAATGGACATTCATTCCTAGGATGCCTCCTAGTGCATCTAGGACAAAAAATGGCCAAGGCTCTCCTTACTTGCTCTGCCTTCCTCTTAATGTGCATGGTGTCCATTTGCAAGGTGAGGGTTTGCGACATCTCACTTTTGAAATCTTCTAGCATGTTTCCAATTTCACCCTTGATGGATAAGTTGGAAGATGATGTACTGACCATAGGTTGACTACCGCTACCCTTTTTCCTAGCTTCCCTACAATGGTTTCTAAAGATAGTCTTGATATCCTCATAGGATAATTGGTACATATCTCCTCCTACTAACAAATTTAGGGTATCCAGAAGATCTTCCCTTACTCCCCTAAGCATAACTAGTTTCAGTGACTTAGGGTCAAGTGTGCACCTTGCCCTTTTGTAATTAAGATGGAATCTTTCTTCATAATCCCGTAGCGATTCATCGTTGCCTATGGTCATCCTGAAAATTTCCTCTTTAGTATCCTTTGACCGACAGTAGTCCTGATATTTGTTGTTAAAGGCTTACTACATTTGAGCCCAAGTTGCCATGATATCTCTAGGTAAACCCATGAACTAGCACAATGCTACATCATTAAGGGTAGATGGAAATAGTTTTAACTTCTGCTCATCATTTGTATAGTCATAGGTTCGAAATCTAACAACAGACTCAAATAGGAAAGTTTCGAGGTCCTCTATGGTCAGGCCATGGAAATGAGGCGGGGTAGAGGGGCTTATTTTTTTCATCTTAGTGTCCCATTGGTTTCCCTCATGGGGAAGGCACCCTCAACTCTCTCTCTATTCCCTCTATCATTTTTGTTTTCAGCCATTGGTTGAGTAGGAATGGGTTCTTCTTCTTCTTCTTTCCCTGAAAGTTCTTCAAATATGTCAGGTTGCTCACCTAAGGGTTCCTCTAGTTCATAGCCACCAAACAAGAGGGAAGGTTGGTTTTTTGATGGAGTGGGGGTATTTGGCAAAAATTTTCCTAAGTTGTCCCTATTCCTACTAGGCATGAAAGGAAATGTTATTGGTTTGGTTTTGTATTTTTTTAAACATGGAAAGTACTTTGCAGAATTGAAATTACTGATTGAATGAAAATTACTGACGGAATGAGAAAGCTATTTGCTGAATTGAAATCTTTCTTGCAAAATGGAAAGGAAAGTAGAAAATGTAAAATGGAAGAAAGGAAAAAACTAGATAACTTTTGCAGAACTAAATTAATGGCATAATTTTAAAGACAAGAAGTAGAAGAAAAGAAAGCAGTAATCACATTTTACTCAGACACCTCCCCGACAACGATGCCAAAAAGTCATGAGCACCTGTATTGCAGCAAGGATGCTACAATTCCTGGGCTACCAGCTTTACATTATCAACCCACGGTTCGTAAAAACTTGGAGGTGGCAGTGTTGTATACACAAGTAAAAGTGATGGTTCTGCCTATTGTCACTCTTTAGCTGGCGAGAGACCACTGGGATTTCAAGCTAGACTTCTATGGAGTTAGAAGAAGCTTGATTCTTTAATGGAAGAAAACTAAATCTACTCTAAGAGAGAGCTACTCTACTACAATAATGGAGAAGGTCAACATGTAATGCTAAATCACACCATTTCCTAATTAACTACGAACAAACTATGCTTAGCAGAAATATTGAATCAAAATGAACCAAATACTAATACCTAAGTTATAGAAGTAAGAAGCATCAAACATCACTAATTTTCAAGTAAAGAGATCGAACTAAATCTGTTTTATCTTTTTTGTCTTTTTATGAAAAATCAAGTATGCAAACTAATTGCTTCTGTTGATGTGGTAGGTAAATTAAGGATGTTTTAGGATGGCTAGAAGGGTTATGGGATGGTTGGATGGTGTGGATGACCCTTGGGAGGCTTTTGGTGAATTCCTAGAAGTTTTGCATCAATTTGGCCTCAAAACGAGGCCATTTCATGAAAATGTACAGGATGTACTAGAAACCTATAGGATCCCCTGTAAACCTACATGATATAGCTGAGAGAAAAATGCAAGGTTTTGAAGGTGATGGAAGGCCTAGGAAAGGTATGTGATGGGTGGAATGGAGTGGGAGAAGGTCTAGGATCACTCGGAACTCAACATCAAAGATAGTAGATGGTTGGATTCGCTCAATGTGATTGGAAGAATTTCTATGAAAAATGATGAAAACTAGTGAAGGTGATGGTGAAAACAAGGGATGGCTAGGGTGGTGTTGTGGCCACCAGCAACACCCCTCTTTGTTTGATATTAGCAATAACACCAAGCAAATGGGGACCCTTAATAAAGAATCCAAACAAACATTTTTATGAAAAATTTTGTATTTGACTCCTTCAAACTTTACCGCATCGCGAAAAGAGAATGAAACGTCTTCTTATGAGCATAATAAACTATGAAGGAGCGACGCGAAATTCATCGCATCGCATTCATTATGAAGCACTCTTAAAGCAAAAAACTTAAGAAATCTCTGACGGCCGATATGCGTCGTCACATATCGCAACATCGCGTAACCAACACACAATGACTGAATGACTAAATGCTGTGATTCTGCGATCAACGTGATATGCGAAAATTCGAGATCATGATTTTATGTGATGACACATCTTGACGACGCGATCCGCGATGCGAGTCGCAGAAATTGCCCATCGCGAATTTTCCTCGGCGCAGTATTCAATGGAAAGCTGTCCGTTAACCAAAACTGGGCGCGTGCATTAAAAGAAATTAATGATTGTACGCCAAAGTATTCAGGAAGGACAGTCTCGTGTTTTTCGAAGATTCTGTTCGTTGTGAATGTCATGACTATGCATTCATAAGAGCTTAAAGCTTTCATGTCAATCTTTATTTTCATTACTCTTTTCCTTTGCGTAAACTGTAAGATAGGAAATAACATGAAGCAATGTGCGGGAAACATCTAAGGAAAAGGGGAAAGCGTCAATGCTCGGAGAACAGGGAAGAGATCCCTTCAGAAACGGATGCCACATGTGACAGGACCACAGATTCCAGAGTATCACTCAACAGATGTTGGGGTTAATAGGCCACCTAAAGCTCAGAGTCAAAGGTGCACAAAAGCAGCATGTTTACAAAAAACCCTGAAGCTTACGCACTAAAAAAGCCCGGTATAAAGAACGGAGACAGTTTTCGATGCAGAAAACTATTCAGAGAGTAAAGTCTCTAACTTTTTCAGTCATTCACAAGGCCGGAAACCGAAATAGCAAAAGTAGAATCAGTTTGAGAAAAATTTGGATCATTACCAAGTATACACGCAGTGAATACACCCAGCCAGAGGAAGATTCTCGAAAATATCTTCTAGTTTACGAGAAAAGTGGTGCTAGCGCTTGTTATTTCTATTTTCCTAGCTCAAACAAAAGCGGAAGGTGACTAACTGACTCTTCCCATGATGAATGTTGCGTGCTTACAGCACTAAGGAACAAATACAAAAATAGTTTAGAATTAGATTCAATTTTTTAGAAATAGTCTTGCTTTATCAGAAGGGCGGTCATTTAAAACCGTATCCTAACTTTATGTAATTAAGTTAATTAGCTAGAAGTATTTAAACCCTTCTCGGGCATTTAGAGAAGGGTCCAGAGATTTGTCAAAAACTTGTCCTCAAAACATGCACTTCTGCACCCTCAGAGGAGGTTTTGATGAATGGATGGATCAAGATTTATTAATATTTGCATTTGATGTCTGCTACTGATGTTGCACTTTTGTACTCTTGTGATGTTCAAACAGTATAATAAATCGTTTTTGCTTTGAGTTTATGAGTAGGATTAGTCATAAATGGTATTTTATTCTTTGGCCATTTCTGCTTATATTCTTGAAGTGATTTACAGTTTTCAGTTGTTTATATGTTATTGCATGAATGTATGAGTTACCATTTGGCACTTCTATATGGTGGAGTCATTTATTTATGTCTGATATATGAATAACTTATTATGAGATATGTTGTTTGCAACTGTTTTGCCTAACTTCTTATGCAAAGTGGTTTATCTTAATTGATTTCTATTCTTATGATAGCTGAATGATCTGTATTACCAGTTATTGTTTGAAATCTCTTTAGATCGCATAATAGAAGAAATACACCCCGGGTTAGCGTAGATTAGATGTGTTGTTTCTTATTAGATTACAATAGCATAGAGCTAGTTTAAGAATATGCATTAAATTAGCTTTAAACTACTCTTAGATCAGCTTCATCCAACTCTACACACACACACACCCTCAAATTGGGAAACTGGTCTCATTATCCCCAATCGGACCCGCTATACCAAACGGATAAGGAGCTGCCAACCAAGGTCCGGACCGGGTGGATATCCCCCTTGTTGTCGACCCGATTTTCGGGGCTTCAACATATTTGGCGGTAGAAGGAGGGCCTGAACTATGAATGGCACCTAAATCAAAATATAAATACCATTCTGAGAGTAAATCACCCTCATCAACTCCCTCGACTTCCCTAGTATGTTTAAATCCAGATTCAGAAGTCGCTCGAGTATTAACCGCTGCTACATACCCTAATATTTCAGACCAACCTACCATTGAACCCCTTGAAGTTCAAACTCTGATTCACAAACTCCAAGGATTTTCTATTCTTACACTGGGGTCTGATAAATCTCAAAACAGCGTGACTTCGCAGTACAATCCTGCTCATCTCCTGACCAGATTAAAGAGCGAAAAATTTGACATCTAGCCAACTGAATTCCCTCTCCCCACCAGGAAAAGGGCAAGGAAAACATCACAACAGTCTGACAGTGAGACTCTTTCATCTACATCGTCCATTTCAACTCCCTCACCATGAAGTTAGCCACCCACATCTTCATTCTAAACCACTCATCCACCTTCCACAACCCCTCTTCTTCAATCATCTAAGATCATAATCTTCATCTTCCCAGCCTCAGGGATCACCCTCTACACTTTCAATTACTAGCATCTCAATAATGGCCTAGTCTCCATGGAACAATCTTGGAGCAGTTTTAATGCCTCCACCCCTGAGCCAAATATCGGCCCATCCTAAGAAATGGCTACCCAAATTCAATCCAGAAGCAGGCATGCTAGCTGAAGAGCACATTAACAATTTCATGGTTTCTGTCAATCTCAACAGAGTTACCAAGGAAGACGTTGTTCTCCAGCTTTTTCCCTATACAATGCAAGGAACAGCCGTGTCATGGTACTTTTCATTACCCTCCGGGTCTATTACAAGTTGGGACATCTTTCAAAATCAATTCCTCACCAAGTTTGGTGATGACAGATCAATGGCAACGCTAATCAGTGACTTATCCAATCTTAAAGCTGAGGCTAGAGAACCCATCAAAGATTTCAATTTACAGTTCAATAAGATCCTCAACAAAATTCCCACTGCTTCCCAACCCAGTGAAGAAGTACGATGTGAATGGTATATTACGGCCTTACCATCAAACTTAGCAGTCTTCGTGGATAGGGAAAATAGGATGAGATTAGCAAATCTCGAGCTAATCACTAACATGATAATTTTGTGAAATTAGTCTAAATTTCTATTAAAAGAGAATAAGGTATTGAATTCTATCATGTATATAGACAAAAGTTTATACACTAGTAAATAAAGGATAATTTATTAAATTTGAAGTTTGCTGAATTTATTGGATGGGTGAATTTGGATTTAATTTATGAGTGAATTTATTTGCTAAGGTTAGCAAATCTCAAACAGAACATGATTAATTTGGAAAAGTACTCTCTCATCAACAAATATGAGAAAAAGGGCACCCAAGAGATAGACGTATGTTGAAAGATGATTGAATCATGCATAACCCAAATCCCTGATAAATTAAGCTTGAGAGGAGGGGAAAATCGCAAAGAGAGTACAACTATATCCCACATACATGCGGATTGATGGAGTACCCTCAGTGAAATTTACTATAGGCTTGAACTAGAAAGAAATTCATAACCCAAATCCCTGAGAAATTAAGCTTGAGACGAGGGGAAACTTGCAAAGGGAGTACAACTATATCCCACATACATGCGGATTGATGGAGTACCCTCGGTGAAATTTACTATAGGCTTGAACTAGAAAGAAATTCACTGCAGGGAGGATTTAAATTCTCACATTCTTTGTATTTATTAAAACCATTTAATTAAGGTAAAGTTGAAAATAATTAGTATTATATTGTATTAATGGAGAAATGGTTACATGGTTGTAATGTAACTCCTTAAGTCGGGATTAGTTCCTAGGTTGTAGGAGTTTGTTATCACCTCCCTATTATTTTGAGATGTATTTATTGTCTCATCTTTGATTAATTGAATATGAGACTATATGCTCCAGTTTGTGCAGTATCGAGGTGCAACTTGCTCACCTCTGAGCTGTTGGTTCATTTAATTCATTTCTTTTCTTTCGAGTTTTTCTGACATGGTATGAGAGCTTAGATCTGGTGATCCTAATTTACTTGAAAAGCCTTATTGGCTACAATAGAGCCATAGTAGCTACAATGCCCCAATGGTAACACAGGAGCCTCAGTGCTCACGATTTCGCAGTCTAGGTGGTGAGGAGTGGCATACCTTACGCACACAAGAAGTTTATCTTTCTCACAGGTCTCAGCATACCTCTCACTGAGCACAAAGTGGTCATCGTGTTTTTCAATCGATGATCAGTGCGGTATGAAGGTCAAACCCGCGATGAAATGGCCTTTACTTAGAGTGAGTTTCTTCATCACCCCAGAAATTGCATTTTTTGGTCCATAAAGAGTGATGGCATGTTTTTTATGGTTTTGATCTTAAGATTTTGCCAATTTGGTGGTAGATCTGAGTTACAAACACAGAGCTCATGGTAAATCAGTGGGAGATCGACCAAATCAGGGCCAGACTAGGTGGATTGGTGGAATATCAAACACATCAGTGATTGTTTCAAAGGTTCTGGTATGTTGTGAGATTGTGTTTTTTGTAGCTTGTAATTTTTCACTTAGTTAGAATCGACTAAATATCAAGGGATCTAAAATCCAGTTAGTCCAAAAAGAATCTGATTATTCAACAGTTCATAGTACATCACACTCTGTAGCAGAATGGAGTTGCACAACACAAGAAAAAAACCCTTGTGGAGCGCGCGCGAAGTATACTTCAATGTAAAGGTCTATCAAATGGTTTTTGGGTTGAAGCCATTAACACTCGAGTATACTTGAAAAATAGGATTCCAACTAAATGTCTCAATTTTAAAACTCATTTTGAAGAAATTTATGGATATAAGCCTACAGTGAATCATTTAAAGGTTTTTGGGTCAAAAGCCTTTGCCCATATTCCCAAGGATCATAGGAAAAATTTAGATCCTAAGGGAACGAAATGCATCTTTGTAGGATACTACAATGAGTTTAAAGATTATAAATTGTTTAATCCTTTGAATCACAAAGTTTTTGCAAGTCGAGATGTGTTATTTCATGAGCAGACTCAGGAAGAAAATAAGGAGAATAGCCTTGAAGAGTGGCACATTTCATTGTCAATGGAAGAAAGCGATGAGAACATGTAGCAGCAGCAACAACAACAACATCGCAAGAGAGGGGAAGAAGAAGGTGATGTAATCAGTAAGTCGAGACCACTAAGGTCTGAAGCAGAAATATTTGTCGCGAGTCCCTCATCGAGGAGACCAGGTATGAAAACTCAACTACCAGCTAAATTGAAAGACTATGCTTTAATGTCAAACATTTTAGATGTTATAGAACCCACAAATTATAAAGAAGCTAGTCAATCTCATGAGTGAACGTCTGCAATGAATGAGGAAGTTCAATCTATTATCAGAAATAATACTTGGGAACTAGTTGAATTTCCTGAAGGAAAAACGCCCATAGGTTGAAAATGCATTTACAAACCTAAATTTATGGGAGATGGGAGTATAGAAAAGTTTAAAGCCAAACTTGTAGCAAAGCGTTATTCATAAAAAGAGGGAATTGACTATGAAGAAACCTTTGCTCCTATAGCCAAACTGAATACTATTAAAATGTTAATTGTTGTAGCTACAAAACATCAGTGGAAGCTACACCATTTATTTAAGTCTTCATTTTTAATGGTGATCTAAAAGAAGATATTTATTTAAGGCATCATGAACAATTTTTTATACAAGGGAATGAGCATTTTCTTTCTAGATTGAAAAAGGCCTTTTATGGTTTAAGAACCAAGGTCTTGGTATGAGAAGAATGATTCATTTTTCTTACATCATGGTTTTCATAGGAGTAAGAATGATCCAAATCTATATACCATGTATGATGAACTGGGGTAGATAATTTTTATTTCCTTGTATGTGGATGACATGATTATAATAGGTAATACATATGAATTAATCAAAGAAATCAAAATGCAGATGTCATAGGTTTTTGAGATGAAAGACCTTAGAAGTTTACATTATCTTCTAGGTCTGGAAGTGTGGAGAGACTCTGGGCAAAATTTACTTACTCAAGGGAACTATGTTAGAGGATTCCTCAAAAATTTCAGAATGGAACAATGTAAGACAGCATCAGTACCTTTCCAGGAAAGCTTGAAATTGTGCAGAGATGATGGCTCTAAGGAGGTGGATTCTACTTTTTATAGGCAACTAATTGGTAGTTTAATATATCTGACTACAACCAGACCAAACTTAGCATACTTTGATAGTGTGCTGCACCAGTTTATGTCCAAATCTCTTGAAATTCATTGGGTAGTGGCAAAACATGTATTGAGGTATATTTATGGTACTTTTGATTATTGTATTTTATACACTGATACATCTGATGTTACTTTAATAGGTTTTTCAAACTTTGATCGAGCAGGTAACCTGGATGATTGATGATCTATCACCGATTATGCATTCAGTATTGGATCTAGAGTAATAGCATGGAGCAACAAAAATCATAGCATTGTGTCTTTATCTTCAGGTGAATCCAAGTTCCAAGCAGTATATGCATCGAATTGTAAAGCTATTTGGTCGAGGAGCCTTCTCCATGATTGTTATGAAACCAGCTCACAAAAAGATAGAAAAGAGAGATCAATGCCTTCAAAATAAGCCTCTTCAAGGGGGGAACCCCCTTTACATTACACAAATGAAAAATTCTTGGATGATACAAATGAAAAGACCTCCTTTCTATATATAGGAGCCTAAGGGGTCATAATATAATCATAGACGACTTAAGAATAATAATGTAAGGGCACAACAGTAACAATAGTGGGCTTCTATGGGGCACAATAATAACAATATGGGTACTACATGGGAACAACAATATAATAAGAGGGTTGTACTAATAACAATAAGGCATTAAAATAGTAGTATAGGGACCTAGCATGTCATTTTCCTTCAAAAAGTATTTTCCTCAATGCTTGAGTAGTTATGGATGCTTTTGTAGAAAAATTTCATCCTTCCATATGGAATCTTCGGTGGGTAAATTGTTCCACTTGATGAGATACTCTGAAATTGATCGATTTAGTAGTTGTCAATTTTGTTCTGTCACTGCTTCAGGTTCTAATATGATTTTTCCTTCCTTGTCAAGTTCTCACAATATTGTTTAAACAAGTCCCCTCCCTACTTCGTCATTCTTCCATTCATCCCTTGCTTCATTTATCGAATTTGGTTGGATAATTATACCAACCTCTAGCATTTCGGCAATTTCACTCCTTTGGGAATATGGATATCTATAAGGCCTGATGTTTGGAGTAACACTTCCTAGAATAGAATGAGTAGCATGATCATGATCATGAATAGGTGGGAGGCCTTTGGGAGTCTCAAATACCTTGGAATTATTGTCCAATACCTTTTGGAGATCTCGAGAAATAGATGTTTCCGATGTGGGAACCTCTAGCGAACATAATTGTGAAATTATACCTCTTTGTTCTTTCTTTAGAATCTTTTTCATTCTATTAGAGATGATTATCTTTCTTGGTTTCCCTATGATACCCCTTAATTCAACTTCCTTTCTTTCTGAAGAAAATTTCATCAAAATTTCTTGAAAATTAAAAGTTATTGTACCTAAGGATTGTAGCCATTAGACTCCTAGTACAACATGAGCACCACAGATTGGAATGGAAAGCATTGAGATATTCAATACATATTCTCCCATGGATTGCTTGATATTATGGCACTTTCCAAAGAAATTTATGGTTCCTCCACTTGCAACCATCTCTTGACACTCTGGTGCTGGATATAGGAAGAAATTCAATTCCTTGGCTATCTTACAATGAATAAAATTATGGGTACTGCCCGAATCGATCAACACTATTACCTTTTTCTTCTTGATAATTCCTTCTATATTGAAAGTTTGAGGGGTGGTAATTCCGGCCAATGCATTACAATATATGGTCGGATTCATTTCTTCTTTCTCGATGTGATCTTTCACTTCTTGAACCTTTCTCTTCTTGATATGTCCTTCTATCTTGAGAGTTTGAGGAGTGTTAATTCTTGCAAATTCTTTACAAGATATGGTCGGATTCATTTGTTCTTTCTTTGGGGTTGGTTCCTTGTGTATATCCTCTTCTTTTGATGTTACTTGATCCTTTTCTTCCTCCTTTTCACAATCTATGTAAAATAATTTCTTCTCAGCACACTTATGACCTTTCGTGTATTTTCTATCACAAATGTAGCAAAACCCTTTTTTTCTTTTTTCTTCCAATTTTTGTGGTGTAAACCTTGTACGTTGTGGAAGGTTAGGAGAAAAAACACTTCCATATTTATAGTTGTGATGGGATTCCTTGTATCCATAATTCCTCTTTCAGTTTTGCTTTCCAACCTGAATGCCTTCTCCAATAATCACGTTCCCAAAGATGAACCTCATGTTGAATGTTATCCTTTAAAGTCCCTATGAAGACATGTGGTTTACAAGAATAAACCCCTTCATACCATAAAAATTGATTCAGTTCTAAATATAAAGATGAAATACATATGTTTTGTAATAGTTACACCTCATGTAGATCAAAACATTGTTCCATCTGTAGTATCCAATTTACAAGATCCTTGCCATCAAACTTCCTCATATCACTTTTTCTTGATTATAAGAGCTCGATCTTGAAACAACGGTAACTCTGTAATTTCAAATGTTTAAGTTCTAAACTATCGACATCTGATAGCCCTTTGTGTCCTCTTTATAACCCTGCAAATCTAATCCCAACTGGATTCCCGAAGAAAGAGTTATGCCCAATCTCCATCGATGACCTAATTATAGACTATTTTAGTAAAGCTAACTTTTACATCATGACATGCATCACTTTTTGGACCTTAGGTTCTTAAACTGATACCCAACGAACTATAGTATGTCTTCATTCTGTCACTTTTTACGAAATTGGAATCAGATGCTCCGAGAGAGAGAGTTATGATGATTTTCCTAAGGTCACCTATTTGGGATGTAATTCAGGGATCTGGAGAAACCCTAAATGTCTTAGACCATATATCAGAAAATGTAGCGAAGATAAAGCTGAAATTCTAGTTTGAGCATCACCAAAATTTTGCCTCAAATGGGTTTTAATTTCCTAATCCAAAACTTCGTAGAAAAAAATCATAGCTAAAATTCCACGATGACCTATTTGAGATGGAATTCTAGAGCTTTCCAAAACCCTAACATCCTCAAAGAATATCTCCAAAATGATATCGAGACAATATATGAAGTTCAGACAGGTGGTTCAGAAAGATTTATTCTCAAATGTGATTTTCTTTTACCTTCTGAAACGTTGTAGAAAAGAATTTATAGAGAAAATTCAACGAAGTCCTATTTGGAGTAGTGAAACCCTAAAATCCAAAGCTCTGAACCAAATGTTATGAAACTACCTCACAAAAAGATAGAAAAGAGAGATCATTGCCTTCAAAATAAGCGTGTTCGAGGGGGGAACCTCCTTTACACTACAGAAGTGAACAATTCTTGGATGATACAAATGACAAGACCTCCTTTCTATATATAGGAATATAAGGGTTCATAATATAATGAGAGCCGACATAACAATAATAATGTAAAGCCACAACAATAACAATAGTGGGCTTCTTTGGGGCAAAATAATAACAATATGGGTACTACATGGGCACAATAATATAATAATGGGGTTGCACTAATAACAATAAGGGATTACAATAGTAGTATAGGAACCTAAAAATGATGCAAGAGAAGAGAAAAAAGAAGCAACCATCATCAATTATGATAACCAAAGTTCCATTAAGTTGGCGAACAATCCAGTGTTTCATAAGAACACGAAACACATAGATACTCAATTTCACTTCGTAAGAGAAAGAGTCAAGTCAAAATAAATATTTATTGAATATTGTAAAACATGTGATAATATGGCTGATATTTTTACAAAGCCTCTTGGGAAAGTGAAGTTTGAATTATTTAGGGGGATGTTAGGATTTCAGGATAATCCTTTCTCCATTAAAGGGGAGAGTTGAAAATAATTAACATTATATTGTATTAATGGAGAAATGGTTACAGGGTTGTAACGTAACTTCTTAAGTTAGGATTAGTTCCTAGGTTGTAGGAGTTTGTTCTCACCTCCCTATTCTTTTGAGATGTGTTTATTATCTCATATTTCATTAATGGAATATGAGAGTATATGCTCCAGTTTTTGTAGTCTCCAGGTGTAGCTTGCTCAACTGTGAGCTGCTGGTTAATTTAATTCATTTATTTTCTTTCTAGTTTTTCCAGCAGGTAATTTCCACCAAATTATTTGGATTGGGTTGAGAGGTAATCAAATTCCATTGGATTGAGATTGAGAAAGTAGCTGAGGTTAATATTCCTTGTCGTTGTCAATAAGAGGAGTAGTAGTATCGTTCTAACACTGCAAGTTATATAGGGTAGCCTACGATAATATACATTGTGAGACTAGCTTCAATGGTGCAAGAGCTGATGAATCCACTGTTGGAAATATGGTTGAGTCCATAGATAATAGGTTAATATGGTTGAGTCCATAGATAATATGTTAAATTCCATGAGGAAGCCGAGTGCCTATGTAGAAAAAGAAAGTTGGGCACATCTAGCACTATTGGATTAAAAAATATGAACCAATGCAGAGGAAATTTGACAAACTGCAAGGAGCACTAGAGCCTGAGGTTCCATGGATATCAGACTCACAGTGGTGGAGGCTAGATATTAGCTGGGGGTAAATGGAGTCTAGCAATATTCAAATACTAGTGAGGAAACATAAGGAATAAGGCTAGAGAGAAGTGGAACAAGAGCTATAGTCGGAGGACATTAATGTCTATAAGATGGAAGAACCTTCTAAAGGTCACCCTTCAATTTTCAAATAATCTCACTTGAATTTGATGAATGTTCTATAATTTTATAAGTTTAAGTTGTTTCTAGGAGCATTCTATAATGTATATGACAAACATTTGTTCAGAATAGTTCGTAAAAAGTATCATAATAGGATGGATTTTGTAAAGGTTCTAGGTTTGAATCCGTGTTTTGATAATAATACAATGCTATTACTGATTTTTTTGAAAATAAAAAATCATATTAAGAATTAAACCAGCTAACAGTTACTCACAATAAAGTATTTCAAGACATTACATTTAAATTAAATTAAATTAAAGTATTCCAAGACAT
>APFE030802318.1:71541-124215 GCA_000404065.3 Pinus taeda
TGGAAAATCTCATGTCTTTTTCTCTCATTTTCTTCATCAATAGTAGATTGTGCAGAATTACTAGTAGATGCTTCAGAATTCTTACCTCTTATACTTGTGGCTACAATGGTTGTTTCATCTCCTGAGTCTGACCCCAAATCTTTCTGAATAGTTGCAACAATGTTCTTCTTTTTTCCCTCAAACTTCTTAGGTCTCATCTTTGGATGCAGAATCCAACAGTGTTCATCATCATGCCCATCCTTTTTACAATGAGTGCATGAAGCCTTGCTTTTCTGTGCAGTGTTAGCCTTCCTGGATTTCCATTTCTGTTTTCTTTTCTCCTTATTCTTGCTTGCAGTGGGTTGGGATGATCCCCCAACTTCTGGACTTCCATTCTTTCCTCTAGCTTCTAGATGAGTAGCTTGTACATATACCTCATCTATACTAGTGGGATTAAAGATGAGGATAGTGTGCCTCATGTAGATGTGTTGACCACCAATGTACTTCAACAGAGTCTCAGGTGAGTCTGATGAGTTTCCTAGAATCAATGCTCTCATTCTAAATTCTTGAGTGTACCCTTGAACAATTTTCCCTTTCAACTGTCGAAGCGTTTGCCAAATCATCATGGCTTGCTGCATGTAGGCCAATGGATAGAACTACTTTTTTATTGCAGAAACAAATTCACTCCAGATAGAGATGGTCTTACCATGTATTTTCATGTCAGCTTGGGTTATGCCTTCCCACCAAACCAAGGCAGTGTCTCCAAGGCGAAGGCTTGCCAGCTAAATCTTGCTCTTGTCTGAATCGATATTCTGCACTCTGCAATAAAAATCAATTTGTCTAATCCAATTGTCCATATTTTTTGCATTCAACTCTCCATCATATATAGGTAAATAAAATTTAACATCTAGTTTGATCAAAGATGCTTTCTTTTTAGGGCTATCAGGAGGTGTGAGAAAGCTTTCCTCTTTCCCTTTGCCTTTTGAGTGGTCATGGGAATGTGACTCATCTTCTCCTTTGTCTTGCTTAGAGCCTGATGAATCTTCATCCTTATGTTTTATAAAGTCCCTATACATTTCTTCTACCATGGAATTTATGGCTAGGAAACTATCTATGAATTGAGGGTTTGGCCCCATCGAACCTTCTTCCGACATTGTCTTCCAATGATAGACTCTCCCAATTTCAGGATTAGTTTCGACCAAATCTCCTTCTCCTAATTTGAGCTTTGATCTAGTTAGCATTCAACAGCTAAACCAACACAAGCTTGTCTAACCTTAACAACCTAAAACTCTGATACCACTTGATCTGAAAATCACTCTTGAGTGATCACAGTTAAATAATTATTTAATGAATGTATTATAGACTCATGTGCTTGTGTGTGTCTATGTCATTTTAGGCAATGGATCGATCGTATTGCAAAACACACAGACACTGGAAAGATGGAAAAGAGTAAGAGAAGCACTGTAAGCAAAGACAAGAACACAAAAAATTAATAAGGTGTTCACCCTATCCTCTAGGGCTACATCTTTGGTCTAGCTTTCAGTGGTGGCCTTCTTTTATTATGTCTTTAAAGCAAAGATTTATAATGAGGAGCTCAATTTGAGTCTCCTGAAATAGATAATACTTGGTAGGGTGGTTCTTGGATTCCCCAAGCCACTAGAGTGCACATACTCTTTCCTTACCAAATATTGACCTCTCTTGTAAGGACCTGCGGTCTGGGTCACCTTCATCATGCGAAGGACGGGCGAGGAGCTTGTGCGAAATGCAAAGAGAAAGCCTTGGACTTGTTTATATATGCGATGAGCGAGCATTGAGGGGGCGGTCCCACGAGTTGGGCAGGCCGACCCACCTCTTGGGCGAAACATCACAAGTAAACGAGTCGGCTAAGCTGATGAAACAAAGGTCGGCCGGGTGGCACAACTTGCCAGCCAACCGTATGTATAGGCGGGCGGATGGTTGGATGAAATCATCATTTGATCAACACAAGTTCGAACAAAGGAGTTCTGCCACACGTGGATGAGCTTGCACGACGGGCATAACTCAGGTGAAAAACTTGTGTGGGAAAGTTGGGTGCAAAACTCGGGTGAGAAACTCAGGCGAGAAAACTCGTGTAGAAAACACATGCAGAAAACTTGGGCAAGGTTGTCAGGCAGAAAACTCGAGTGAGGTCGTTCGGGCGAACCGGGCGAGGTCGTCAAGCAACCCGAGTGAAGTCGTTCAGGCAAGGTCATCAGGCGACCCAAGTGAAGTTGTTTAGGCGAGCCAGGTGAGGTTGTCGAGCAACCCAGGTGAAGTCGTTCGGGTGAGCTAGGTGAGGTCTTTGGGCGACCTAGGTGAAGTCGTGTGGCGACTCGGGTGAAGTCATCCATGTGAACAAGTTTGGGTGAACGGGTGAACAGGTGGATGTGGGGATAGGTGGCTGGGCGAGGGTGCACCGTGCACGCCAAAACGAAGGATCATGTGGATGGGCAACCCAGGTAGGGCACGTCATGCACGAAAAAACAATGAAAATGGTAAAGTGTTGGAGTTGTGAATGGAGGTGTGACTCGTGCGGAGGCGCCCGTGTGTGGCAACTTGGTTATGATGAGGCGTGACCAAGTTGAGCAAACGACATGATCGTGCGATGAGCTGAATGAAGGTTTGGTGAGTCATGCGGCAACTGTGCAGAGGTGCCAACGAGCTGGGCAACCGAGTTTGCCAAAAGTTGGAAATTTGGCTAAGTGTAAATTTCGGGTTTCCCAAGATTTAACTTGTACTTATAAAAGAAGATTATATATATTGATTCGGGCAGACTCATATTGCAAGGAGTTTCCCCTCCCTTTATACTGTTGTGCAATTGTATATGTGTTAATTGTTGTTGATGATGAATATGTATTGGTTTTCATCTGTATAAAGGACAAAGATAATACTTGGTAACGAAAAATAAACTATGTACGAATGTTAGGCATAGCCCATGAACATAAGTATTGGTGAAAAAAAAGTGTTCAGTGGTGCCACACCTTGCTACAGTGCGGTTGGAAGATTACTGCCAATGTAGGGGCGTGACAGGTGGTATCAGAGTTGATGATTAGGGAGCTGATTGGGTTGACGATGAAGTGTTGATCCCACTGCACTATCGTGACAGGTGGTATCAGAGCTAATGATCAGGGATCTGATTAGGTTGACAATGAAGTGATGATCCCACTGCACTATCGCAACAGGTGGTATCAGAGCTGATTCAGGTGGAGTGCAAGTGAAGGAAACCGATCTCACAAACAGGTGGAATCAAGAGCTGGTTCAGTTTTGCCAAGAACCTGGTGAATGGTGGAAGAAGTGTTATACCTCGTGACAAGTTTAGCAGAGTCGAAGCTTAGTGCTTGGGCCAAGCTGAACAACAAGGCATGGTAGGTTTGGAAGAGTGAGAAGGGAAGCTCTTGCTTACCTTATACAGGTTGAAGCGGATGAAAGAAGAGAATCCCCGGATTTGAGAGAAACTTGAAGTCTTGGAAAGGAATGTTGAATATGAACTTCTTCAACTTGGTTGGACAATGGAGCAGGATGAAGTTGCAGATTGTGCTAACCAGGAAGAGGAAGCCATGATAGTTGAAGATGTTGCAGATATGACAACAATGGAGGATGAACTTGAGATTGATCAAGTTGGACCAGGATAGTGTAGTTTGTAGACATGGATGGATGAGGATACTCACATG
Source organism: Pinus taeda (assembly GCA_000404065.3). Lineage (NCBI taxonomy): Eukaryota > Viridiplantae > Streptophyta > Pinopsida > Pinales > Pinaceae > Pinus > Pinus taeda. Next base: position 75,210 of record APFE030802318.1, read on the forward strand.
GAGGAGCCTCATGATGATGAAGTAAGTACTTATACTTGTGTTTCACTTGAGCATTTGGTAGATGAATAGTATGCAGGGGAGAGCAAAGTCAGTTTGCCGATGCAAGGGAACATCTTACCATGGATGTCTATGATGAGACCTTGTATGGAGAAGCAAGGATTATTGATTGTTGCAGGACTTGTTGGGGTTGTTTGTGACCTTATGATAGAAGGTACAAAGGCCCATGACAACGGAGGAACATGATGACCATTGCGGAGGATTGGGTCATGCTTTAGCCACATGAAGAATTGGCTAAGTGCCCGACATGACTCATGGACAGATTGAGGAGGGCACACACTTGGTTATGATGATACTTGGGTGGAATTCTCGTGGCTGAGACCAAGAGAAAGTCTTGGTGGAACCTTTAGTGGGGGAGCTATGATGGAGAGACTCATGTGATGATGATATGGTTTGGTGACCGAGTTCACTAGACCGAAGATTGTAGACTTGGATGGGGATGACCGATTTGTGATGGGTCTACTTAGTTGGACAACATGGGCAACTTAGTCATGGATATCAGGTTGGAAACATGGAGCATGGTAGTCTTATGCAGGAGCACTTGTAGAGGTGTCACTTATGGGCATCCAATGAGGAGTGCTAAGGCTGGGATGTTGTGCAGATGGGTTGTTGGTGTGACATGGAGATATTTTACATATGAGCCGATGGAGAGGTTGTGCACTTATGTACAACATGGCCATGGACTTGGTTGGATTTGTGAGTAGACTATGGGGCATTCCTACTACATGGAGAGCTGAGGCATATTGCAGAGACCTTTCGGGCGAGACATGTATGCTTGCTGAGTTTTGGTTGGAGATGATTCATGGAGCTCATGATGACATGAGGTTGTGACTTTTGGAGACTTCATATATGCTGAACTTGGAGGATCTGATGCATTGAGGAGCTGAGGTCAGAGACTTTGATGCAGAATAGGGTGCATACTTTTGAGTACATGTATGAGTGTGGCTTGAAAGAGTGACTTGATGTGGAGGATCAATATGAGACACTTTGGAGTGATGGAGTTACAACACTGATGATGCCTTGGTGGCAACACTTGGGCATGGGTTGAGCCAAGACGCAACCACCTTTGACACATGGGAGCTGATTGATCTATGATCATGGGTAGCACATGGAGAGATGAGATAGGTGTATACTTGTTTTTATGGCAGACTTGAGGGATGGCACATACAGATATGATGGAGGTTGCTGCATGAACCTGGATGTGGTACATCGAGAGCCGAGATTTTGATGAGATGATCTCTTCACTTTGAGGAGATGGATATTTTGTAGATGGATGATGTTGGGATAAATGTGGCTGATTTCATGCAGCAGATTGACACCAAACATTAGGGACAACGTTTTGCATATGAGATGGAGACTACTTCATGGACCTGAGCATGGCTTACTTGTATGGAGATGGATTCTTGATCAAGTTAATGATGTGACAGGAAGTTCTGAGAAACGATTGATGATGGCATGAGGATGTGCATTCTCATGGATTGAGCGTGATGGTTGGATTAGCTACCCAGCTAGGTCAAGACATGGGGGCTAGTAGTGTACAGAGATGTGTTAGCATTGTGTTCAAGTATCATGGCAACAGTTCACATGATGACAACGGATGATGAGGTCGACACGATATGTTACAGTGAGCATGTGGCTTGAGATGGAGGGGCCAGCCTTCCATGATGGGGAGAAGCATGTGGAGATTGTGACAGGGTGGTTGATGATCATGGATTGAGATGATTTTCCGATGTGTGGCATACTGCTGGGGTGTATGCCTTGGTATGGGTAGCTTGGTGATAGAGGGTTGCTGGGATGAGATATTGTCGAGGACGACAATGACTTTGGGTGGGGGAAGATGTAAGGACTTGCGGTTCAGGTCACCTTCACCATGCGAAGGACGAGTGAGGAGCTCATGTGAAATGCGAAGAGAAAGCCTTGGATGAGTTTATATATGCAATGGGCAAGCGTTGAGGGGGCGGTTCCACTAGTTGGGCAGGCCGACCCACCTCTTGGGTGAAACATCACAAGTAAACGAGTCAGTTGGGCGGATGAAACAAAGGTCAGCCTGGTGGCACGACCTACCAACCAACCGTATGTATAGGGGGGCGACTGGTTGGACAAAATCATCATTTGATCAACAGAGGAGTTCTACGGTGCCTGGATGAGCCCGCATGATGGGTAGAACTCGAGAGAAAAATTCATACAGGAAAGTTGGGTGAAAAACTCGGGTGAGAAACTCGGGCGAGAAAACTCGTGCAGAAAACTCGTGCAAGAAACTTGTGCAGAAAACTCGGGCGTGGTCGTCGGGCAAAAAACTCGAGTGAGGTCATTCGGGCGAATCGGGTGAGGTTGTCAGGCGACCCAGGTGAAGTCGTTCAGGCGACCCGAGTGAAGTCATTCGGGCGAGCTGGGTGAGGTTGTTGGGTGACCCGAGTGAAGTCGTTCGGGCGAGCTGGGTGAGGTCGTTGGGCGACTTGGGTGAAGTTGTGTGGCGACTTGGGTGAAGTCGTCCGGGTGAACAAGTTTGGGTGAACGAGTGAACAGGTGGACAAGCGGCCGAGCAAGGGCACGTCGTGCACGCCGAATCGAAGGATTGTGCAGACGGGCGACCTGGGTAGGGCGCTCCATGCACGACGAAATGGTGGAGATGGTGAAGTGTTGGAGTTGTGAATGGAGGTGTGACTTGTGCGGAGGCGCCCGTGTGTGGTGACATGGTTATGACGAGGTGTGCCTAAGTTGGGCAAATGACACGATCGTGCGACGAGGTGAACGAAGGGTTGGTGATTCATGCAGCAACCGTGTGGAGGCACCGACAAGCTGGGCAACCGAGTTTGCTGAAGGTTGGAAATTTGGCTAAGTGTAGATTTGGGGTTTCCCAAGATTTACCTTCTACTTATAAAAGAAGATTATATATATTGATTCGGGCAGACTCATATTGCAGGGAGTTGCCCCTCCCTTTATACTGTTATGCAATTGTATATGTGTTAATTGTTGCTGATGATGAATATGTATGGGTTTTCATCTGTATAAAGGACAAAGATAATACTTGGTAACAAAAAATAAACTAAGTACGAATGTTAGGCGTAGCCCATGAACATAAGTATTGGTGAAAAGAAAGTGTTCAGTGGTGATGCACCTCGCTATAGTGCGGTTGGAAGATTACTGCCATTATAGGGGCGTGAAATCTATGGTCTTTAATGGGAGGAGCCCAATGTGGTACTCAATTCCCAATAGATCCTCACAGGGATTGCTTGAACCTCTCAAGCTTTCTGTCTGCTCGCTGTTACCTTAGGTCAGCTCGGCTCTCCGTTTTCTGCTTCTTTCTTCACTGTCTTTTCTTCGCTCTCATTCTCCCTGTCTTCGCTTTCTTCTCTGTTATGTTCTCTGTCTGTTCATGGCTTAAAGCCAATCTGTCCTTGACTGTTTTCTTCCTCTTCTACCCCTTCAGATCGCTTGCTGCTATTTGTTTGGAGTTCCCTGCCTCTGCGCTTTCGCCATCATCCATAGGGAAGTAGCCACTTGTCTTCTCACGAACTATCCCAACTCTTCCTCGACGATTCAGTAATTTAGTTAGACTATGGAATGACTCATCCGCCAACTCAGCAGTCAAATCAGACTTTAGAATTTTACATGTCATGGCTTAATTCCCTTGTCAAACTTGGTTTCTCCATCAGGCACACTCTCCATCGTCAGATCTGGAGCCCCCAGATTCTACGGTGTTTGCTCATTTCGCGTAGTTGACTTGCTCGACCGTTAGAGTGTGATGAGAGGCAGTTTTCTATCTCATTCCCCGGACACGCGTCATGCGTTGAATGGAGTTACTCGTTTACTGCCAAATCTACTTACTGCCCAAGGATGCCCCCGATATACTGTCGGTTTTGGCGTGTGGGACCGACCTTTCTCCTTAGTGCTTTCCCCACAGTTTCCTGGCTTCCCATGCGACTGAGCACTTGGGGCCTTTCCTTCTTGAGGGGTTTTTCCCAGCGATCGTGCATCAGAAATGGCCTCTGTTTCATGATCTGGGCTTCCCAACTGCCAGTTTTGCCTTTTGCATGGTCTCCATGGGCCTCGGTCAACGCGCTTTGACCGAGGTCCTCGTTGTTCCTTGCTCGCTGTAAATTGCCACTGTCCAAAGGTCTTCCTGATCACTCTTTGTTCATAAATTTTTGAGGTCTGTCCCGATTTGATGCAGTCATGGCACTTTGATAATTCTTCATGGATCCAATTCGGATCATGTAAACTTGAAAATTATAATAAAAAGATTATTACTACGTATGTTTGTTGTCTCTTTGTTGTTATGTTGAATGTTATATTAATGGTTTCCACACATTAGTATTAATGGTTAAAGACGATGAATGTTAGACATAGTTCGGAAACTTAACAAATAAACATGTTAACTACTTAGACGATGTCTCACGTAGGCTAATTAATAAAAAAAAATTAGGGGCGTGACACCACTAATTTTGTGTGTACGAAAAAAAATCAAATCCAATTGATTTTACCAAACCCCACTAATCGTTTGTATATAAAGTCCGTAGAATTTAAAACATGGAAATAAAAATATAAATTGAAAGGCAGAAAATCTTTATCGCTTTGAGATGGAGGAGATCATTCTCTACATATTTTAACGTTGTGAAATGTCTATAGTGGAATGTGGAGAACCTATGTAAGGTTGCAGTGGAATGTGGAGAACCATAGATTTTCTTCTCGCAATTCATTGTAATTTCAAAAGCATGGAGTATTAAATGCATTTTCATATATTAACATTCATCAATGGCAGTAGATACATTTCAGATAAACCTCCATTAAATATGTCTAAAATACAATGATGAAATAATAAAATTATAGAATACCCAGAAAATAAAATTTTTACTATCAAGAACACCCAAAATCCGCATTATCGAGCACTTCAAGGGCACCTAATAGAAATTTGACAAATCTACACTATCAAGAACTTTTTGGGCACCCAATAAAAGTTTGATCATTGTAATGGAGATTTTCTAAAATTTCTATTAAATTTTATCATAATTTTACCAAATTTCAATGATTTTCGATGTTAATTTATTTTTTTAGTAATATAATTTAATATTATATATATATATATTTTAAAGTTATGTTTAAAATAAAGTTCAATAATTTAATATTATTTGTTTAATATAAATTTATCTCGTCAAATGGTAAATTTAAACTCTGTAACGTCATTAAATTAAAAAAAATTAAAATCACAAACTAAACAGAACTAAATTTCAAAAGTAATTATAATTAACTTAAAATAAATAAATTTAAATTGCCGGACAAAGCTTCACCTGGCACATAATCTTCTTGTTTTTGTTTCAATTTCCCAAGTATGTTTCATGCAACTGTGACTCTCTATCGGTAAAAGCATTGTTTTTCCCCATGATTTACAACTCATTTACTTCTTTTCATCCACTAATACTTTTGTTATATAGGATTTCAAAGACTTCTGTAGTATTTTTGTTTTGTTCCTCTACAATCTGTATTGCTAAGGAGTTTCTCTCATCACAATCTATATTAATGTATTGGGTATTATTTTTGTATTAAAAATATATATATATATTTGTGAAGGTTTTATAAATATAATAAAAAAAATTATTGTAATATGAAAAATGTTTGGGTCAATTTTAACTTGACAAAAAAAAATTACACATTTTATTGTAAAATTGACTATTTTCCTTAGTAAAATTTGTTTATATATATGGATGTTATAAATAATAATGAGGAACTTATCATGGAGGGACTTACTAAAATTGGAATAATCTCAAATCCCTAAGAAATAGTTAGGTGGGGAGCCACGTGAAACAAATCTAATTTTTTAAATTTATTAAAAGTAATGGACCATTTTACTAAATAAAAATTGCTTAAATGAATGTTATAAATAATAATGATAAATTTATCATGGACGAACTTATTAGAATTGGAATATTTTAAGGGGAATATGGTGAGCATATTCCCTTGAGAATAAATTTTGGCCCTCAATTAAAAGATACAAAATAAATGTGGACAGATTTTTGTCCACCTTAAATTGAAATAAAAAGCCTTGGACAAATATTTAATTAAATTTTTTTTTTTTTTTTTTTTAATTAAAATAATTTGGTATAGAAAAATATTATTAAATTTTTAATAATAAAAACTAATTTTGAATAAATTAAATCTAGGGCTAAACAATTAGACTAAAGATCTTATTTTTGTTTAAAAGATTAGAATAAATAAATTAGGAATGAATCTAAATTTAAAAATCATCTAATTTATAAATTCATATATATATGAAAGAAAAAATACATTAAAACAACTTAATTTTACAAATTTGTTTGCAAAGAAAATAAAATAAAACATCACATCTTTTTCGTACCTAAAAACCACCTCAACTATATATAATTCTATAGTGATATCCAACTTAATCTATAGGATTAGAAGTATAAATTGTAGTAAAATAAATAATCATTATAATAAAAAAATAAGCGGGCATTCTTGGACAAGATGTAATGTAATTTTCATTTTTTAGCATTCAAATTAAAATAAAAAATTATTTTTATAATTCATTATTAAAATATTTTAGATGTTATTTTCATTATGGGATCTAGTAAGAGTAGTTGTAAGATCAAATCTTTTTCACTTTAAAAGGCTCGCATCTCAGCAGATTTTGGTCCTGTTAGTGCTTGGTTTGATCTCAAGTTAAGATAGATCTATGAAGGTTAAATTTTTTAAAATTATATTTTTTATTTTATATAATATTTGTCCTTCTTATTTGTGATTTACAATAATAATTAGTTTAGATTAATCTTAACTATCTTAACTCCAGATCTATGAAGAGCCGGAATATATCAAATCATTGGGCTAGAGAGCATTTGTAGCACAATTATGATTTCAATTATTGGGCCCGAAGTATCCCCTAAAACTATTTCTGTTTAGCCAAGGGTATTGAAAATTGTAATTACTCCATATGCAAGGGCTGGTTAGATTTGGAGAGTTTTGAGTCAAGTTGAGTTAAGTCATATTTTGCGAAAAGTTGAATTTAGTGTGTGTTTGTATGTTGAGTTATTTTGGGCTAGGATTCATTGTAATCAAGTTAAATCAATTTTGTATGATCAATAGAAGAGCCACAACTCATGTTATTGTTTCTGTTTCCAATTTGTATTTCCTCTCGTCTGCTTTTCCCATAAATTGATGTCGGTGTGAAGTTTTAAAGAAGGAAGAGCTAAAGTCTCCAAGAATATGCAGCTATAGATTGTGTGAAAAGTTAAGATTTGGTTTTTTGGGTGTATGAGGGAAAGGGCCATAGCCCTGCCACAACTGTTGTAAATTGATCAGACTGTGATCAATGAAACAAGTGAGCAGCTATAGTTTGTGTGAAAAGTTAAGATTTTTTTTTTGGTGTATGAGGGAAAGGGCAATAGCCCCGCCACCACTGTTGTAAATCGATTAGACTGAGATCAATGATACGAGTGAGCAACTACAGTTTGTGTGAAAAGTGGAGTTTTTTTTTTTTTGGGTGTGTGAGGGAAAGGACCATAGCCCCACCACAACTGTTATAAATCGATCGGATTGTGATCAATGATACGATCTACACTGCACGAGCGAGTCATCCCATTGACCAAGAGTCACAACTCTTGTCGTCGCCACAACAAGATTTTAGGAGTAAGAGAGATCAACAACAATTTGTAGAAGGGGCTTCCCATGCGAGTAATAAGGGATAAGTCAGGAGGACCTTCCCATGTGAGTAATAAGGGATAAGTCACGGGCGATAGTCGAAATTCCCCCAACACCGAATTTGCATTGGAATTCATGTTGGAAAGGAAAAGGCAGAGGAGACAAAGCATGAAGTCACACAAAACATGAGTTGCTGCTCTTCTATTAATCACACAAAACATGATTCATATAATGAACCTAGTGAAGGATATTTATCCTTTTCCAACTAGCTACTTGCCTAAAATATCTTGACATGCAACCACACACTAAAAGTCATCTATTACTTGACTTGACTCAACACTCAAACACTCAAACACTCAATCAATCAATCAATCAGATAACTGACTCTCTATGTTTAGCTAACTCCACATGCGGGAGTAATTACAATTTCTAACACTCCCCCTTAATTACCACTGTATGACTCAACATGAATCAACATGACTTAACTATCACATAAATATGCCTGCTAGTCTATGTCTCAGCTAAGCTTACAATGGCTCAAGAATTTTACAATTTTGCATTTTTTTTTCTTTGCTTCCAGATTGTATATCCTCTAAATTTCTTCATTCTTTGTTGAACTTTCATGCTGTAGGCTTTATTCACTTGTTGCTGCTGCAATTTTTCTTTGACCTGTCTTGAACTAGTTATGAAAAACAATTGGATCATGTCTTCTACACATTCTTCTTCAAATATTCATTCAACTATGAGCTGATGCCATAACATTGCATCTTCAAACTTTCTTCTTTGCTTTTCTTCTTGCGCTTCATATTCCCAACTTTCTTTCTGCCATATTTCTTGATAGGAGAATTTTATCTCTTCTTGACTCCATTGCTGAAAAATGGTTTCAGTGCATTCATCTTTGTCTTTAGAAACATCCATATCATTCTTTTCACTTCCATCATCAAGTATTGTTGCTTTTTTCCTGTAATCTGCACACTTAAGATCAATATTCACCATTTCATTCAATTCTTTTATTTTGGTTGTTGCTATAAGACTCACATTAATATGTTCTATTACTTTCTGAATCCATTCTTCAATGAGATTCAAATCTGCATCAAATTTATTAACAACCTTGCTTTCAAATTTGTTGCCCATGCTATTCTGAACTTCAAAAACAATGTTAAAAACGTCTTTAATATGTCTCTCTTCAGTGAGAGCTTCTTACTCTACATCTGTCTTCTTTTCAACTCCATGGAAGTTGTCTTCCACTGTTATGCTGTTAGTGGATATTCTCATTAAAAACTCTTCAATCACTTTATCCTGTTCTTGATCATCAACTGCTACTAGATCACATACTACTTCATGAGCAGTTCCAACTGCTTCATATCTTTCTCCTACAGTGACAACTTCACACTTCAATGTTTCATCTAACGTTGCACTTACCATATTGTGGCAATCAATCCCTGTTTCAAAAAAGAAACCACACATATCATCAACATAATGTTCATCTACACCATGGTGGGATATCCGAGCATGCATGTGCTCATTGTCAATTTCAACTTCATCAAAGCCATTAGTTGTGACTGGATTCACCAATTCACATATAACTTTGTAGTCATCATCCACATGTGTCTCATCACAGTGGGATTCACAATCATCTGCATCATCCACGTTACAGTGGAGTCCTTGAGCATTAATATGCTCTTTCTTTGTTTCACATACAAAGGATCCTGCTTCTCTCTTTGCAATCTTTGTTTCGTCTTCTTCATCCATATGCATTCTTGCATAAGGGGTTTCAATTTTATGGTCTTGACAACCACCATCCACTTTTGAGTGGGATTCTCCAAGCTCTGTTTTCCTCTTAGAGTCTTGCTCATCTACTCTCAGATCTGCACCTGACTTCTTTGCTTGTGACATAACCTATTGTTGCATGTCACTCTCCTTTGTGCCGAACTCTGCTTCCAAGATATTCCATGCTTCCTTGGAAGTTGCATCTTTTGCTACCTTGCACAAACATTGTTCATCCAATGCATATTTTATAAGATTCAATGCTAAAACATCACATACCACATCATATGGGTTATTAGATTCATACTAAATTAGCTCTTTATCTCTAAGAAAAGTTAACATCTTAATAACCCAATGATGAAAATATTCACCTGTAAACATAGGAGGTGGTAGCGGGTCAAAGCTACACCAATAACCCTCGATATCTTCTTTTTCTTCTTCTAGACTTCTTCTCAGTTCCTTGGCTGCGCCTGAACCTTTCTAACCATGGTAATGATCTTTGCCTCTTCTTTTCGATTTCTTTTATTAATATGCTTAAGTTGTGCTTTGTGACCCATGACTATAGTCTTCTCTCTATCTTATACTTTCGTTCCTAATTGCATAAGGTTGTCTTCCATATCGCCCCCGAAAAAAATATAATTTTCAATATGCACCCCGTAAGGCACAATGTTCACCAAAACAGTGTCATTCTTGACAAAAAAAACCAAATAAGTGACGGACTTTACAAAACTCTAAATTTTCTTGCCAATAAAAATCTTTATAAACCCTTTTATAAAATCCTATTGATTATATATATATATATATATATATATATATATATTATATTATATATATATATATATATATATATATTATATATATATAATCTTTTATATATAATAAAAAGATCTCTTCTTCAATTATCTCAACAGTCAATCCTCGGCCATTAAGTTCACTAGGGACTAGGAAGTCGATTGTTGTCACCCTTTCCTTGATATTCTTATTTCAAAGAATAGTGATGGTTCCCTCTCCCACCAAGTGTTTCGAAAGAAAACACATACGGAGCAGTATCTTCATGCCAGTTCCCACCATTTCCCAGCTCAAAAGTTGGGTGTTCTCAACACCCTCGATACTTGTGCCCAAAGGATATCTAATGAAAAGAGCTTTGAGAAAGAGAAATCCCATCTCCTTAATGTCTTTGTTGAAAATGGTTATAGTAGATACCTGGGTCAGAAGGCTTTCCTCAAAGCTGCAAAAAATTCGTTAACTAAAAGAGAACCAAAAGAATGGGTCCCAAGGGTCCATCTACTGTTTGTGCAAGGGACCACTGATAAGATTGTGAGGATTCTTAAGAAACATAATGTTCCATCGACCTTTAGACCCCTGAACACCATTCTTAAGTCCCTACGATCAGTGAAGGATCTTATCGACCCTAAGGACATGAAGGGCGTCTATATTATTCCTTGTTATTGTGGGACCCCCTATATTGGTGAGACTGGACGCTTCATTAATTAGAGGATTAGTGAGAACGCAACTGACCTTAAACATATGAGAACCAAGTCTTCCACACTAGCACAGCATGCAGAGAAAACCAAACATCATGTTTGTATCGAGGAGGCCAATGTTATTGCTAGAGTTTCGCAATTCCATCATCGAAAATTTAGGAAAGCCCTTGAGATTGAAAAAAGGCTGAACAATCTCAATAGAGAGGATGGTTGGAAGATCGGTAGTTGTTGGGTCCCAACCCTCGCCTCCTAGTTGTGTTCTTCTCTTCCTCCCCTCCCTCTTTTTATAGTTTGTTCTAGTTTCTTATAAGTTAGTTTCCCCTTGATATCCTTTAACCTACTCTCTTTTGCCATGGTTCTTCGATCCTATTTTGTGGGTTAGTTTATATAGTATAAGATATTTAAATATCAATTTTTATTTAAATTTAGTTTAAGCAATTAGTTATATACTAAATTTTAACTTAACAAAAAAAAAAGAATTATTTTGATATTGAAATTCAATGTACATTTAGGCTTAAATTAAAATGATAACATGTTTTTTTGACTTATTAATTTATATTTTAAAAAACAAATAAACAAATAAATAAATTTAAAATATAAAAGAATTATTCTTATTATATAAGACTTAAATTAATTTATTTTATTAGCTTTATTAATGAGACCTATCAACAATCCAACTATTCACATAAGGTAAATACACATAATTAAAAAAAAATATTTACAATGCATACAGTGTTACTTCGGATTTACATTGGATAGATTGTCTATACAAATCATACCTTGAGTTTGGGTTACTCGTTTAATTCCTGAGGTAATAATTACGGTATTAGTACTAAAACCTATGTGGCTATTAAATATACTGCGTTGGGATTATCCCCACACCTTGTTTGTTTTTCATTTGCAACGTTAGAGGGTTTACAATTGTCATTACTGTACTGTGTCCAGCTTACTATCTTATCCTTTCTGATGATTTTTCTAGATTTTGGCACTAATGCCCTGCTCTACCCTGGTACGTGGCATAAGCAGGGCCATCCCACCATGGTTATGTTTCTCAATTATATCGTTGCATCGATGGAGGAGAGCCAGTTTGTTGATCCTACGGTTAGGATTGTATCAAGGCTAATTCAAGCCAGCTTTCGGGTGCTTTGTCGCATTTTCCACTTTCGACTCTGGGCACCAGCTCCGTCTTTCTCCATACTTCCCGTGAGTCTGGTATTTATATCAACTCAGAGTCGAGATCTAATTGGAAGGTCTCTGATGCAGGGTTATGGTTTCATTCTTGGATAGCAGTTCCCGGTAAGAGCATTGCGATCTCGTTTCAGTGTTGACTCTTCATGGTGTTATGTGGTTCCTTCATTTTCTTTTTCTTAGCTCTATTGCTAATGCAGTTGTGGTGTCTCTATAGGTTCTTTCCCAAAGGATTTGGGAGTTACCCACCATGGTAGTGTGGTGGACATCCTACTCGATTTCATCACTCAGAATAGTCTGGGTAAGAAGTTACCACTGTCTTCTGGTTTTCGGGGGCTGAGAGGTTCGGCTCTTGAGGAAATATTGTCTCTATTTCTCATATTTTCAGTGTTAAGTTGAATGGAAAGTCATAATGGTTGGACAACCCAACGTTGTGTATTTTGTACTCTTCTCTGTCGATACGAGGGTTTGGGTTTTGCATACAGTCGAAGAGTTTTTATAACCACTGAAGGGATTTATAGTCTGAGACCCTTAGTTTTTAATCTCATTTTCTATGTAAAATTTGCATACATGAGATTCCCCTCAAGAAAGGGGTTAGGGTCTGGCTTCACCTATTGTTGGACTTAAGTAGATAGCTCCACCAGTTGCTAATTTATAATGATCTGTTTGCCTGAGTTGATAAGTTATTAAGTTTTCACTTTGTTTGTAACCACACGGTTTCTTATTCTGGCTACTATGGTTTTAAACGTGCATTCATTGGTTTATGCTTATATATGTTATCTCCGCGCTTTCTCTGGAACATTATGGTTTATGCTTGTAATTTGTATTATACATTTGAATATGATATTCTATTATTATTCTTGTGTGGCAATGAATGATTATGATTCTAAAGGACTCTGTTTAGAATCCATTTGAGTTACTGTCTGCTAAGATTATCTAAGGAACTAAGCTCCTATATTATCAGTTTGTTACATTGTTGCTAGATAATTCTGTTTCTATCTGTTGTTATTCGACATTGGATTAGATGTTCCACCCGCAAGGTTTGTATGAGTTTCTTTAATGCTGAGGGTTTCCTACCCGCTTAGGGTTTAAGGAGATCCTTAAACCCTCAAGGTGTTGGGTTTCGACCATGAATGTGAACCCTTGTCATGTTGGTTGGTACAACATAGGTTATGAGTTCTCAGTCTCTTTTTGATTTTCCCTAATTTACCTTAGGTTACCTAACTGTGAGGAAAACTTCCTCCTCCACTACTAAAACGCCAATATTTACTGGCAATTCCTCTTCTAATATCAAGTTGCATTGTTCAGAGTTTGCTTCTTAGTTGTTCTAGATTGCAGTTCTTTAAATACTCAATATCAATTAAGAAAATTTCTTACTGTTTGCATTTCTCTACTGCATTAGAATTTTACATTATTTTTGAATGGTGGCTCAGCCCTTATCATCGGGGTTTGTATGTACCCAGCCTTTGGAAACCTTACGGTTTCAAGGTAGACAATGTCTTTTGTTTGTGTGTTTTCTATAACTAATGGTAATTCATAATTTTCTGACACCTCTTCCTTGTCTTCTTGTACATTCTACTATTAGACACTATATTGTTTATATTCCAAGAATCATACAACATACAAATAATTCGTCTACATTTTATAATTCAAGAATCATACAACAATAGATAGTTCATTAATCTAATATTTCTTTCGAGAATCAATTCAGAATAGATTTATTTCACTCTGATATACATTCTAATAGAATTTTCCGAATCATATTCTTTCATTTCCTGTAAATGACTCTTTTCTTACTATGCAGATACAGTTGTATTTTCCATACCTGGTTTTGGATTTCAATTGAAGTACTCCTTTAAAAAAGATTCACCTCTATTTCCTGTTGCTTGTCAACCACCCGACCATGAGATTGGTCCTCCAAGACTCAATCTCCCCCCAAGCACACTTGCAAGACCACTGTCTTCTGCAAGGTTCTGTCACACCGTGCCCACACTATCTAGTCATCACCAGACTTAGTGGTCCCTTCTCATTTCTGTTTGTCCATACATCATAGTTTTTCCTTACCCTTACTTCCTTTTCTTTGGAAGCGTACATAGTTAGGGAAGGTAGTTAGGGTTTTCCGAAAACTGCCATTTTAACTTCCTTTCATGAGGAGTCACGAGATCAATTGATACTCTAATCATTTCCTATTTCCAATAATTAACAATATAATTCAATTCAAACAGTAATAGTAATATTTATTCAGTTTACCTAGATTAACAATAATTATTCAGTTTGTTCTTACTGTTGGTAATAAAAATATTTACAGCTTTATTGGGGACATTACATCTCCCCCTCCTGAAATCAAACATCATTCTGATGTTTACCATCCATAAACAATTTTGGATAAGCTTCTCTCATGAACTGTTCATCCTCCCAGGTGACCTCATCCAGCCCAAAGTGGTGCCATTGCACTTTAACATAGGTGATGGCTCATTTTCGCAGCATGACTTCTCTCTGATAGAGTATGTTCAATGGCTCGACCAAGAATTATCCTTCTGGTTCGACCTGAAACACACAATACTTAAGTCAGTTTTTCTCTTAGCAACAAATTTGTTTGGCCTACCTAAGACACTTCCTTACCTGAATGCCTTGCCAACTAACTATGTGCTTAGGGTCATAAACGTTTTTCTTTAACACTGATACATGGAAGAAATTGTGGACTCAAATATGACTAGGCAGGGCGAGCTGGTATGCCACCGGCCCAACTCTTGCTAAGATTCGGAATGGTCTACAAAAGCGGGGTGCCAATTTGGTGCACCCACTCCATCGTAAGATACTCCTTTTAGCTTGAATTCTTACATACACATGGTCTCCTACTTGGTATTCCTTAAAGTTCCTCTTCTGGTTTGCAAAGCTCTTTTGTTTATCTTGAGCTACCTTTAAGTTGGATCACATCTCTTTAACCATTTCTTCCATCTCTTTTAGAATTTCAGGGCCCAGCATAAGTCTGTCCTCAGGTCCTCCCCAATTAGAGGGTGTACGCATTTTCGTCCATAAAGCACTTCAAAGAGGCTCATTTGTAGGGATGTATGGTAGCCATTGTTGTAAGAAAACTCAACCAAGTGCAAATAGTCTTCCCACTGAGACGGTTTCTGCATCACATATGATCTCAGAATATCTTCTACCACTTGATTCACCCCTTCTGTTTGTCCGTCGATTTGCGGGTGATAAGCGGTACTGAAATTTAATCGGGTTCCCAATCCTTCAAACAATGTTCTCCAAAAAGTTGATGTAAATTTTACATCACGGTCAGAGATTATAGTTTTTGGTAGACCATGTAGCCTAAATATTTTTGCATAAAAATATTGGCAATTTGCATTGCCCTGAAAGTGGACCGTACCGGTATAAAATGGGCCGATTTACTTAATTTGTCTACCACCACCATGATGGAGTCATTGTTCCTTTTGGATTTAGGTAATCCTATTATAAGATTCATAGAAATGGTCTCCTATTTCCACTGGAATGGGTAATGACTGTAATAATCCAACAGGCTGTTGATGCTCTATTTTGACCTGTTGGAATTCTATGCAACGTGCCAAATATTCTGTCACTTCCTTTTTCATGCCCGATCAATAGTACTCCTTCTGAAGCATTGTAATTAGCTTCTGATACCCCGAGTGTCCTGCGTAAGGACTCTTATGACATTCATCTAAAATCACATTTTTAATGTCACCTTGGTTGGGTACATATAGTCTCTTCTTGTGATACAACATGCCAGCCACATTCATTGCATAACCTTGCTAAATCATGCAACTGGTTGGGTTTTGTACTTGCTATTTTATTTGCTAATAATTCTAATCTTGCTTGGCTACCTTTCTAATCATCTCGTTGAGGGTAGTCCACCCTTCGTTCTAGGAAATTTCGTAGAGGCAATGTACCTTTCGATTTAGAGCGTCAGACACCCAGTCTTTTTCCCCTTCAGGTGTTCAATCTTGAAATCAAATCCACTTAAGAGATCCACCCATCGTGCTTACCTAGCATTTAAGGTAGGCTGGTTGAAATAACTAGTCAATAAAAATTTCTTTCCCATCAAATAACAACGCCACATTTATAAAGCGTGAATGACAGCAGCCAACTCTAGATTGTAAGTGGAATATTTCTGTTCAGGCCCTTTTAATTTTCTGGACTCGTAAGCGATTACTTTCCCTTCTTGCATCAATATGGGGTAAAGGATACTTATTCTTAATTATCAGTTTATTTAGTTGTCGATAGTCCATGCACATACAAAGGGTTCCATCCTTCTCAACGAATAGCACGGGACCTCACCAGGGCGACACACTAGGGCAGATGTATTTTTTTTCCAACAACTGCTACAATTGTATCTTTAGTTCTGTTAATTCTGGTATGCTCATCCGATATGGCGCACGGGACACCAGGGCTGCACCAGGCATCAAGTCAATAGTAAATTATATGTCTCTCTTAGGTGGCAGGACTGGTATCTCTTCAGGAAACACGTCTGCAAATTCTTGAACCACTGGGATACTTTCCAAGGTGGTAGTCTTATCTCTTGAGTTGGCATAACCAACTTGAATGGCATAAACTTGACATCTTTTCCTGATGAACTTTGCTAATTGTGAGGCGGTTATTGGCCGAATCTGTACCAGCCTCGAAATACCTTGTGTCTCTTGTTTTTCCCCTATTATGGACCAACATCTTTCCAACCAGTCCATGCCTATCAATACATCATATATCCAAGAGGAAGTATGTTTAAATCTACCATCACAGGCTAGCCTACTATCTTCAGTGGGTAGTTATTGACCTTGGCTAGCACACGCCTCTTTGCCCCTGTTGCGAGCTGAACTAGCCAAGGGTTTTTAAAATTCACAAATTGTAATTTACATTTTTCCACAACCTTAGGACTAACATAGCTTAATGTAGCTCATGGGTCAATTAAAACACATACAGTTTGATCAAAGATCTTACCTTCAAACTCCACCATAGTCGGCTGATATTCAACTTGATGATCCTCGAGGACAACATTAATTTTTAGTATACTCCGGGCCACATCACCCACCATAGATGCTTCATGGATATGTGAAACCTGTTCATTACCCTTTCGATGATGACATTTCTTAACGTAATTTGGCCCGCCACAACCCCAACATTGTACTAGCGGTTTCACTACCCCTTCATTATCAACTTTGCTAGATTTCTTATTGAATCTGGATTTGATGGGTGGCTTCAATCTTCGTTGGTTTTTGGGATGGTTCTTGTTGTTTGGCCCCTTGGAAAATCCCTTACTGAAACTGCCACAATTTCCTTTGGTACCCACAACCATCTTACTACCCTTTTTATCAATCCATCGCTTTCCCAAAATTTCTCCCTTCTATTTACTCTACTGATAGCATATCTTGGCCTTTTGTATAACCTCATACATTGTTTTTGGGTTATCAAACTCAACCCTTTTGCTCATTACCAGGGGTAAACTGCTAATGAACCGCTAAACTTTAGCCTTTTCCTCTTGTATGTAAGGTACATAGTGGAGCAGAGAGGTAAATCTGGTGATAAACTCATCCATTGTCTGCTTTCCAAGCCGCAGATCATGAAATTCCCTTGCCTTCTCATCATAAAAACGTTTAGTCAAATTTCTCTCCTTAAAACATTTTTGGAATGTTTCCCAAATTATACTCTGCTCATGTACCCCTTGTACAATCTTGACCTCTTCCCACCAAAAAGTGGATTTTCCTTGCAATTGGAAAATAACCAGCCGCACTTTGAGATTGTGGTCATATTCATATAATTGAAAATATTTATTCATGTTAATTAACTAGGCCTTTGCTGCCTCCTCCAACTCTCCATCGAAGAGTGGCGGCTTGATCTTCCAAAAATCCCCCTGCAACTCTATTCATTGTCTCTTTGAGGTTCGATGTTTAGAGGCATTATCAGGCTTTTCTCATCGATTCTCTTCCCCTTCTTCTATTTCTTCCTGGTCCATATGGTAACCTTGTTCCTCCGATACTCGCATATGTTTAGGGTTGGGGTTCGACTGGTGTTGATTATGTTTATCAGACAAACTTTTCATGATTTTCTCCTATTCTATGGTTAACCTTGCATTGTCCTCTTGTAGGAGAGCCATCTCATTCTTCAATTCCTGCACTGTTTCTAATATCGTAAGGTTGGTGTTGCGAGCCTGCTCCCCCAATTACACCTATATTTCAGGATTGTTCTCAGGAAATGTTGTGGATCCCGGGCTAGCCACATTCTTGTGAGGGATGTTGTTCATCCTCCTCATATTCTGTTGTCACCTGTTTTCCTGTTCTCAACAAGTTAGTGAACTATCATCAGGTAAATATATTAAAAGATAACATTGATTGGTTGTCTTTGCTTAGTATTTGTTTTCCAGAGGCCACATTAGAGTAGCTTGGCTCTGATACCACTTATCAGCAATCCAACTATTCACATAAGGTAAATAAACGTAATAAAAAAAAGTATATTTACAATGCATATTGTGTTACTTCGGATATTACATTGGATAGATCGTGTTATCACAAAACCCACCCCTGATAGGCTGCTGACCAGGAAGACCTTGTGTAACTCTTTCAAACCAACTTTTGGCTAAGGCTTAGCCTCCTCAACCTGAGAGGCTCTCTCACTAGGTTAAAGATTTTGATAAATATATGGATAGATGGCTAACTCTATCTTGGTTTTTTGTGTTTGTAGGTTGAAAAGATGAAGGCTTGCTACCATTGGGCTATGGAGTCAACAAGTCAATAAATTCAGTGGCAAGGTTTCTTGACATGAAAGCTGAGGCAAATGGGGTTTTAAAACAAAGATAATTCACTCAAGAAAATAGGTCATCACAATAATTCCATTACTAAAGGAAGTCAGAGCATAGAGTTATGAATTATGAGTAATAGTAAAGAAACTTACTGCTAGTAGTTCAAAGATTGTTTACTCACAAAATACAGAAAGACACAGTGATCTTATTTCTAAAAGAAGTCAGAGCACATGGTTGTGAATTTTGGGTAATAGCAATGAGATATTCTGCAAATGGTTCAAAGTAACATATAAATCAAGACAACATTAAACCCATGAGAACTCAGATCTATTCAGGAAAACCTCTCTGCATTACTGATTATAGTTCATAGCATAAAACAGCAGCTAGGCCAAAAAGTCTTCCACCCTTTGCTAATTCAACCTCTTGCTTCATATATAGCATTTACAATATGGATTCCCTCATCCCTTATCAAAATAATTCGAATTTTCTATGAGTTACACCTATTTTAACCATAAAACAAAATATTAAATACAAATGACATCTAACTAGCAGTCCTAGAGACCTAATACAACTAGGAGTGTAACTCCTTATTATGATTACAACAACCTTATCTAAAAATTTAAAGCATTCTTTGGCAAATGCAACCTCATGAAGTCGAATTTGATGAAGCCTCCCATGTTGTCACCTGACTGCTGAGGACAAACCCTAGAAATTAGGGAACATGTTTCCCTGTTTTTAGGCTTAGGATCTTTGAAAATGGCACGTGGGATAGAGCCTTTATCTTATCATCCAAGACATATTTTACAAAATGGAAGGACATTTTTGTAGTCCATGTTGTCTAGAATAAAAACCTCTCTTGGTTTTTTAAAAGATTGCTCCAGTTGTCCAAAATCTGTCCTTGAAAAATACGTGTAAAACATGAAAAGTTTGTGTGTGAAAAACTGCACTTACAGCAGTTTCATAGCGCAAGTGTAACCATAAATATCTCCCACCTCATAATGAATTTGAAGAAACTAAAAGAGGTTTGTGTATTTCAGTATGTTAGGAAGAAAAGCCTCTTTCAGTTTTCCAAATTGAGTTCTCAACTGCTCATGAACCCTTCTAGAAGTTGACTAGGAAAAACAGAAAATAGAGTCTTTTATGCAGGCTTTTTCGATGGTTTCATAGCGCGCTACGAAAACACTAATTTCGTAGTGCAAAATAGGATTTTTACACTATCTGCGCTATGAAAACGTGTATTCGTAGCTAATTTAAAAATTTCTCCAAAATTATGTGAGATATGACTTCTAAACACATGGTGAGGCTTCTAGGACATGGAATGAGGCTGTCAAACTTTATGTGGAAAAGATATATGACCTTAAAAGACTTCTAACCTTATGACATAACCTTTAAAGCATGAAATGACCTAGAGACCCTTTAACACCATGAATAGAATAAGGGTTTGTAAATGAGAATGACACTATTGAGACTCTAATCCTATAAGACTATGACTAGAAACAAGGCAAACTTTCCAAAGTTTAGAAACAAGAATTTTAGGGTGATAAGAGATCGTCTATACAAATCATACCTTGAGTTTGGGTTACTCATTTAATTCCTGAATTAAAAATTACGGTATTAGTACTAAAACCTATGTGGCTATTGAATATATTGTGTTGGGATTATCCCCACACCTTGTTTTCTTTTCATTTGCAACGTTAGAGGGTTTACAGTTGTCATTACTGTACCATGCCCAGCTAATTATCTTATCCTTTCTGATGATTTTTCCATATTTTGGCATTAATGCCCTACTTTGCCCTGGCACGTGGCACGAGCAGGGTTGTCCCACCATGGTTACGCTTCTCGATTATATCGTTGCATCGATGGAGAAGAGTCAATTTGTTGATCCTACGGTTAGAATTGTCTCAGGACTAATTCAAGCCAGCTCTCAGGTGCTTTGTCGCATTTTCCACTTTCGACTTTGGGCAACAACTCCGTCTTTCTCCATGCTTCTCATGAGTCTAGTCTTTCTGTCAACTCGAAGCCGAGATCTAGTTGGAAGGTCTCTAATGCAGGGTTATGGTATCATTCCCGGATAGCGGTTCCCAGGTAAGAGCATTGCGATCTCGTTTTAGTGTTGACTCTTCATGGTGTTATGTGGTTCCTTCGTTTTCTTTTTCTTAACTCTATTTCTAATGCAGTTGTGGTGTCTCTACAGGTTCTTTCCCAAAGGATCCAGGAGTTACCCACCACGGTACTGTTGTGGACATCCTACTCGATATCATCACTCAGAATAGTCCAAGTAAGAAGTTACCACCCTCTTCTGGTTGTCCGAGGTTGAGAGGTTTGGCTCTCGAGGAAATACTATCTCTATTTCTCATATTTTCGGTGTTAAGTTGAATGGAAATTCGTAATGGTTGGACAACCCAGCGCTGTGTATTTTGTACTCTTCTCTGTCAATATGATGGCTTGGGTTTCAACTACAGTCGAAGATTCTGTACAACCATTGAAGGGATTTATAGTCTAAGAACCTTAGTTTTTAATCTCGTTTTCTGTGTAAAATTTGCATACATGAGATTCCCCTCAGGAAAGGGGTTAGGGTCTGGCTTCACCTGTTGTTGGACTAAAGCAGACAGCTCCACTAGTTACTATGTTATAATGATCTGCTTGCCTGAGTTGATAAGTTGTTAAGTTTTCACTCTGTTTGTAACTGCACAATTTCTTACTCTGGCTACTATAGTTTTAAATGTGCATTCAATGGTTTATGCTTATATATGTTATCTCCGCACTTTCTCTGGAACATTATGGTTTATGCTTGTAATCTGTATTATACATTTGAATACGATATCTTGTTATTATTCTTGTGTGGTAAAGAAGGATTATGATGCTAAAAGAATATGTTTAGAATCCATTTGAGTTACTGCCTGTTGAGATTATCTAGGCAACTGAACTGCTATATTATCGGTTTGCTACATTGTTGCTAGATAACTCTGTTTCTATCTGCTGTTATTCGACATTGGATTAAATGTTCCTCCCACGAGGTTTGTATATTTTTCTTTAATGCTGAGGGTTTCCTACTCACTTAAGGTTTATGGAGATTCCCTCAAGGTGTTGGGTTTCGAGCATGAATGTGAACCCTTGTCATGTTGGCTGGTACAACATAGGTTATGGGTTCTCGGTCTCTTTTTGAGTTTCCCTAATTTACCTCAGGTTACCTAACTGTGAGGATAGCTTCCTCCTCCACTACTAAAACTCCAGTATTTACTGGTAATTTCTCTTCTGATATCAAGTTGTATTGTTTAGAGTTTGCTTCTCAGGTGTTTTAGATTGCGGTTCTTTAAATACTCAATATCGGTTAAGAAAATTCCTTATTGCTTGCATTTCTCTACTGCATTAGAATCTTACATTATTTTTGAATGGTCACTTAGCCCTTATCATCGGGGTTTGTATGTACCCAGCCTTTGCAAACCTTATAGTTTCAAGGTAGACAATGTCTTCTGTTTATGTGTTTTCTATAACTCATGGTAATTCATAGTTTTCTAGCACCTTCTCCTTGTTTTCGTATACATTCTACTATTAGACATTGTACTATTTATATTCTAAGAATCATATAGCATAGATATAGTTCGTCTATAGTTTATAATTCAAGAATCATACAACAATAGATAGTTCGTTAATCTAAATTTCTTTTGAGAATCAATTCAAAATAGATGTATTTCACTCTTATATACATTCTAATGGAATTTTCCGAATCATATTCTTGCATTTCCTGTAAATGACTATTTCTTACTATGCAAACACAGTTGTATTTTCCATACCTGGTTTCGGATTTCAATTGAAGTAATCCTTTAGAAAAGATTTACCTCTGTTTTCTGTTGCTTGTCAACCGCCTGACCATGAGTGTAACATCCCTAAAATAACTCATGGTAAAATAATAATAAAAGTTATGAATCAGTTATGAAAACTAATTCTAAATAAGGATGAAATCAAGAAAGGAGGAACAAACTGTCCAATAGAACTGCGGATGCTGAAGAGGTGGAAAATGTATTTCAGTTGTGAACTTGTGGACGGATGTCACACTGTTATGGGTTTTCTGAGAAATCTTTTAAGCTCGAGGCGGAGGGGTTTTTAGTTCTTCGTCTTATGTACATATTCCTGGTGGAGATGGATGCGGGTGAATTAATAGCGAAAGAGTAAATGTGAAGGAAGGGGAAGATGGCGAATGTGCGAGGTATTGCGGTGGCGGGAGTGGCAAATCTCTTGACTGCCACTGCGTTTATGTTGGCATTTGTGTTTTCTGAGGTTGTAGCTGATGAATGAGAGAGTCTACTTTCCGAAATTGTATCGGAACCAGAGGAGTATCAACTGTGTGTAAGTTGAGGACTTGAGCTACAGAGTGTACATATGTTTTCTTAGTTGGATGCGGGAGGCTCTCACAATTCCGAAGTTGGACCTCATTGATCATGCTGGTCTCATCTTTGTTGTTTTCCATTGGATCTACATTGTGGGTTTTTGGAGATATAGATCTGTCCGCAGTTTGGATAGCTTCTTGGTGGTACAACTGAAAAGATAAGAATCAATGACAAATCTTAGAAAATATAGGAGTTTGTGTTAGTATTGGAAATGAATATTTTATATGTTTTCTTGGTAGAGAAAGTAATTAATGCATGCAGTAAAAGAATGATAATTTTATATGTTTTCTTAGTAAAGAAAATATGTTAGTGCATGCAGTAAAAGATTGATTATTTAATATGTTTTCCTGGTAAAGAAAGAATTTTATTGCATGCAATAAAAGATTGATTATTTTATAGGTTTTCTTGGTAAAGAAAATATGTTAATGCATGCAGTTAAGATTGATTATTTTATATGTTTTCTTGGTAAAGAAAATAGGTAGTTCCTCTTATAAAGACTACATGTGAGTCTTGTGAGTGAAACGCTTGTCTCTTGTCATTTTCTTGGAATAAAATCCTTGCCAAATATAGCCAGAATATCTTTTTGAGAAAAGAAGGTGAGGCATATAAACGTCCTAAGGACATAGCATGAAAGTTGGCCAAGTTTTATTGAATTAAAATATGTATTTTTATAAAAGTTTCTTGAAAAAGGATATATGCTAATTGCATTGTGATACTAGCCAGTTTCTAAGTTTCTTGTGAAATAATTATGCATTACATGCATGATAGAATTAGCTAATGATGCGCTTCTAGGCTCATAGATATTCATTTCTATAGTTTCTTTTTAGAAAAGTGTGCATACTTCATGTATGAAAATGATGGCTTTTATGAGAAGATCTCTTGAAACAAAAATAGAGTTTCCTATTTTTGAAAGACATATGAATAATGTTCATATCATATCAAGAATTCATAGTTGTTTCATGAAAAGATTATGTGCATTGAAGTAAAAGTAGTTGTGTTAGGAAAACACATGTTGCATTCACAAATGATGGCTTTTATGAGAAGATCTCTTGAAACAAAAATAGAGTTTCCTATTTTTGAAAGACATATGAATAGTGTTCATATCATATCAAGAATTCATAGTTGTTTCATGAAAAGATTATGTGCATTGAAGTAAAAGTAGTAGTGTTAGGAAAAACACATGTTGCATGCACATAAGGGTAGCTATTGTGACTTTGGAAGTATGATTTGTGTGTACGTAGATAAAGTGATTATGTTAACTTTCTTGAAAATAATAATCTCTTGAAAAGTTTGTCTTGTTAGATGAGTTGTGTCGATTTCTTGATTTTGGTGTATAAAAGGGTAAGTTAACCTTGTTATTGTATCTTGATAAATATGGATATCTAAATAATTTCTTGAAAGGGAAGCATCAGAAACCCTCATATAGGAAGATAGAGAAATGAGGTTACAATGACTTCCTTTAAGATAGAATTATGTAATTGTTTACATGAAATGTTGATAGAATCCTAGAAAAGGGAATATGTATTGCATACAATAAAGGATGGCTCTTATGATAAGCTATTGGATACGCAAAGAATAGTCATTGTGTTCTAGAGACATGTTCTTTGTACGGATAGAAGAACTATTGGGCAATATTTCTTTAGGAAAATGATAGGTGATTACTGTTATGCTAACATAACTATTATCTTAGCTTCTTGTTGAATGAGATGTGTATGCACACAAGAGTTGTGCTAGCTTTCATTAGAAAGGATATACATTCGCATGTGGGAAGAGACAACAAATTGTGTAGATTGCTTTACATATTTGCATGCATCAAAAGTAATAGCTAAAGGACCAAATATTTTGATAAAGTTTATGTAAATTTTCATGTAAGAAGATTATAACTGATGTTTTAGTTAGTCCCTTCAAAGCAATGCCTTAGTGTATTGTCCTCTAAGAATATGTGCTTATGCAAAGGGAAATGTTAGTTAATATGATTATTTATAAATGTAATCATGATGTCAATGTTGATAATGATAACATGGGCAGGTAAAGTTGGACTACTTGTGCAAGGTATATATTATATTTAACTTTGTGGTAGGAAAAGGATTAATGGTCCATGCAGATGAGTACGAGTTGCGGGATTGTATATTACTAGAACAATCATGCCACAAGGAATGTTGCATGTGGCAGTATGTAAGTAAAGGGTTTCATGGAAAATGTATTAGTGTTTAGCTAGTTATATGACAACTTAATGATAATTCATTGTAATGATTTTATATCAATGGTTAAGGGATGGAATCCCTTATAAGCCATTGAGTGAGGGGTGAAAAAACTAATGAGCATTTAATAATAAGATTAACCATTTGTTGGTTTTCACCATACGGGGTTTCCAGGGTATATTTGTGTTCAATGGTGTGATTGCCTTTTGTGTCAGTTTGATGATGTTGAATCCTTGATGATGATGGTTCTTTATTTGATGGGATAATCATAATGTCCAAGTATGTGATTAATTAATATGGTTAAGGAAATCATGAAATGGATGCAAGGATTCATGAGACAGTTTATGTTATTACACTACCACAGGGGTGGTTAATGGTTAAGCAAATTACTGTATTTTATTGCAATTTACTTGATGTACTAATGCACATTATATCTAATGGTGAATGAGGAATTGTGGAGTTGTGAATTGGATAATTACTTGTGGGTAATTTGTATAAAAACATTCTAACTCCTTGATTTTACATGTGAGGTTACCGAGGTATGTTACAAGTGGTATCAGAGCTAAAGGTTGCAACACTGGCGCCTTTAGGAATTGGTAAGCGGAAAAGAAATTGAGGTATGCCACCAATGGGCATTAACTCAGGTATGAGTTTAACCATTCACATATTGATTTATGTAGTACACTACTTTTGGCATGATATGTGTGATTCGTGTTTATAACTGCATTGAGTAGCAAGTTATAAAGTTTGCTGCATAACTATGTTCATGACATTGGATTCCTGATGAGGATAAAAGACAATAGAACTTTTGTCACACTTAAGAACAATATTGAACACTCATTACACTTATGAACAATATTGAACACTCATTACACTTATGAACAATATTGAACACTCATCAAGGAAAGTGACAATCAACTACCCGCTTTTGATTTGCAAATATGAAATAACAATGATGCATTTTTTTAACAAGATTGAAGTTACAATGAACGAAATTTAATGAGTCAATGCATGAATATAAATTATGGGGAACATCCTTGAATAGGATGACAAATTGTTTTAAAATGACATTAGAAGAACCCCTTTAGATATTGAAAATATGCAACGAGTCAAGTAGCAAGACTTGATTTTAATAACTGGTTTTTGATTAAGTTTAGCCATGGTTTCATTAAGATGATTGGTAGTTGAGATTGGTTAGTATTGTATGACTAACCAATAGCACTTATGTGCGTGAATTGAATTTGATTTAAGCTTATCACAATTCACAAACAAGTGATTATGGTAGTTACTTCTTGTATCGGTTTGATTGATGGCAATACATTGTGGGAAATTGGAAATGTTTAGATTGTTACCTCAACTATCATTGGCATTTACATAGTAATAAATATTTGCATATACTTTTATGCATGATAGTTTGGAAAGTGAATACTTGTTAAAGGATGCATATGTATAACTAACATTGTGGATGGGATTAAGTAGTGGTAGCTTAATGGCAACAAGTAAACTCGTCACATAAATTGTTGCATTGTGAATTGCCATCATAAATGAGAAAGAATAATGTTATATGATATGCATGAATTGTGTTATTTGGAAAGCAGAATGCATACAACATGTATGATAGATATGTTTCCCATCAATCTAGATGTTGTGGACCCATGTTGAGGGTTAAGTGTAAATGCATGGTGTACATGCATGTTTATTTTTTTAATGACAATGTGCATATGGTTCATTATGTAAATTACTTTGGGAAAGAGTGATAAGAGATAAATTTAACATGCTAGATAGTTGCAGATAGTTGTGAAAGGCTAGAATGCCTTGGGTTGATGGCAGTTACCTGCCCAGAGGGGTCGATGGTACTTGTCTACCCGGATTTGGGTTGATGGCAGTTACTTGCCCAAAGGGGTTGATGGTACTTGTCTGCTCGGATTTGGGTTGATGGCAGTTACCTGTCTGGAGGGGTTGATGGTACTTGTCTGCCTGGATTTCCTCTCCTTAGAGATAAATGATCTTAGTAAGGGAAAAGTTCCATGTTAGACCTGGTAAGGTCTCTATCAAAGAAACTGCCTGGATGTGAAAATGAATTGATCTAGTTGTGGAAACCAGTTCCCATGGGTTGGGAATTCTTTAGCCTATTGTGGTTCTCATAGCTAAAGAAATTATCTAATCAGCTATATGTTATGTTAAAAATGAATTCTATATATAGTTGTGTAAAATATGTTATGCACATTAACAGGAAATGAGCTTAGTGCTCAATAAGGAGTTATTGGAAATTTTAATTCCTTTATTCTATTACTAATATTGTGAACGTCTTAGTAGCGGCTAAGACAATTTTTACTTGATGCAGTGATTGACTAGTTTGTTGATTAGAGAGCTAGGTGCTCTTTTGGTACTTTTAGAAGTACTCTGTGGATGTCTTTAGTGAGAGTTAATTCAGTGTGCATGTGGAACAGTGATGAGCTCTTAAGTACTTGTAAAAGTATTGTGAATTAAATATCATCTAACACTGCATAATTGATGGATAGATAAAAGTATTTCATTTGACTCAGAATATTGTGACTAATGCGATTGAATTTGTTTGTCAAACATTACAGGATTACTTATGATGGAGGGTTGATGGGTTGTCCAACCACTATTAAAATGCTTACGTGAAAGTGCTCATGATTTTCAAGAGTAGATGGTAAGTAATGGTAAGTTGATATAGAGTTTGGTTTTTGAATTTGAATAAGGGCCAAGTGGTGGCAATTAGAACTTGCATATTTTTGTAGTTATGAATGCTTATAGCTATCGATTTTTTCTTATGTTATAACATTACTATTTTGTTTATTGTCATTTCTTGGATGAAATCTTTGATTTTAAGAGAGAGGATCACTTTTTTTGTGGTTAGATGGTTATATCATGAGTAAAATCTAAGGTCCCAATGAGAGATGAACACCGAGGACGGTCTTCCTGTTAAGGGGGGGAGTCTGTAACATCCGTAAAATAACTCATGGTAAAAAAAAAAAAAAAAAGTTACGAATCAGTTATGAAAACTAATTCTAAATAAGGATGAAATCAAGAAAGGAGGAACAAACTGTTCGGTAGAACTGCAGGATGCTCAAGAGGTGGCAAATGTATTTCAGCTGTGAACTTGTGGATGGATGTCACACCGTTATGGGTTTTCTGAGAAATATTTTAAGCTCGAGGTGGAGGGTTTTTAGTTCTTCGTCTTATGTATGTATTCCCAATGGAGATGGACGCAGGTGAATTAATAGCGAAAGAGTAAATGTGAAGGAAGGGGAAGATGGCGAGTGTGCGAGGTATTGTAGTGGCGGGAGTGGCGAATCTCTTGATTGCCACTGTGTTTCTGTTGGCATTTTCATTTTTTGAGGTTGCAGCCAATGAATGAGAGAGTCTACTTTCCGAAATTGTATCGAAACCAAAGGAGTATCAACTATGTGTAAGTTGAGGACTTGGACTACATAGCGTACATACGTTTTCTCAGTTGGATGTGGGAGGCTCTCACAATGCCGAAGTTGGACCTCATTGATCATGCGGGTCTAGACTTTTTTGTTTTCCATCATATCTACATTGTGGGTTTTTGGAGATATAGATCTGTCCACATTTTGGATAGCTTCTTTGTGGTACAACTGAAAAGATAAGTATCTATGACAAATCCTGGAAAATATAGGAGTTTGTGTTAGTATTGGAAATGAATATTTTATATGTTTTCTTGGTAGAGAAAGAAATTAATGCATACAACAAAAGAATGATTATTTTATATGTTTTCTTGGTAAAGAAAATATGTTAGTGCATGCACTAATATGTTTTCTTGGTAAAGGAACAATTTTAATGCATGCAGTAAAAGATTGATTATTTTATAGGTTTTCTTGGTAAAGAAAATATGTTAATGCATGCAGTTAAAGATTGATTATTTCATATGTTTTCTTGGTAAAGAAAATAGGTAGTTCCTCTTAGAAAGACTACATGTGAGTCTTGTGAGTGAAACGCTTGTCTCTTATCATTTTCTTTGAATAAAATCCTTGCTAAATATAGCTAGAATATTTTCTTGAGAAAAGAAGGTGAGGCATATAAACGTCCTAAGGACATAGCATGAAAGGTGGCCAAGTTTTCTTGAATTAAAATATGTATTTTTATAAAAGTTTCTTGAAAAAGGATATATGCTAATTGCATTGTGATACTAGCTAATTTCTAAGTTTCTTGTGAAATAATTACACATTACATGCATGATAGAATTAGCTAATGTGCACTTCTAGGGTCATAGATATTCATTTCTATAGTTTTCTTTTTAGAAAAGTGTGCATACTTCATGTATGAAAATGATGGCTTTTATGAGAAGATCTCTTGAAACAAAAATAGAGTTTCCTATTTTTGAAAGACATATGAATAGTGTTTATATCATATCAAAAATCCATACTTGTTTCATGAAACGATTATATGCATTGAAGTAAAAGTAATTGTGTTAGGAAAAACACATGTTGCATGCACATAAGGGTAGCTATTGTGACTTTGGAAGTATGATTTGTGTGTACATGGATAAAGTGTTTATGTTAACTTTCTTGAAAATAATGATCTCTTGAAAAGTTTGTCTTGTTAGATGAGTTGTGTCGATTTCTTGATTTTGGTGTATAAAAGGGTAAGTTAACCTTGTTATTGTATCTTGATAAAGATGGATATCTAAATAATTTCTTGAAAGGGAAGCATCAAAAACATTCATATAGGAAGATAGAGAAATGAGGTTACAATGACTTGCTTTAAGATAGAATTATGTAATTGTTTACATGAAATGTTGATAGAATCCTAGAAGGGAATATGTGTTGCACACAATAAAGGATGGCTTTTATGATAAGCTATTGGATGTGCAAAGAATAGTCATTGTGTTCTAGAGACATGTTCTTTGTATGGTTAGAAGAACTATTGGGCCATATTTCTTTAGGGAAATGACAGGTGATTACTGTTATGCTAACATAACAATTATCTTAGCTTCTTGTTGAATGCGATGTGTATGCACACAAGAGTTGTGTTAGCTTTCATTAGAAAGGATATACATTCGCATGTGGGAAGAGATAACAAATTGTGTAGATTTCTTTACATATTTGCATGCATCAAAAGTAATAGCTAAAGGACCAGATCTTTTGATAAATTTTATGTAAATTTTCATGTAGGAAGATTATAACTGATGTTTTAGTTAGTCCCTTCAAAGCAATGCCTTAGTGTATTGTCCTCTAAGAGTATGTGCTTATGCGAAGGGAAATGTTAGTTAATATGATTATTTATAAATGTAATCATGATGTCAATTTTGATAATGATAACATGGGCAGGTAAAGTTGGATTACTTGTGTAAGGTTTAGATTATATTTAACGTTGTGGTAGGAAAAAGATTAATGCTCCATGCAGATGAGTACGAGTTGCGGGATCGTACATTACTAGAACAATCATGCCACAAGGAATGTTGTATGTGGTAGTGTGTAAGTAAAGGGTTTCATGGAAAATGTATTAGCTTTTAGCTAGTTATGTGACAACTTAATGATAATTCATTGTAATGATTTTATATCAATGGTTAAGGGATGGAATCCCTTACAAGCCATTGAGTGAGGGGTGAAAACCGTCACAAGCATTTAATAGTAAGATTAAATGTTTGTTGGTTTTCACCATACGGGGTTTCCAGGGTATATCGGTGTTCAATGGTGTGATTGCCTTTTGTGTCAGTTTGATGATGTTGAATCTTTGATGATGATGGTTCTTTATTTGATGGGATAATCATAATGTCCAAGTATGTGATTAATTAATATGGTTAAGGAAATCATGAAATGGATGCAAGGATTCATGAGACAGTTTATGTTATTACACTACCACAGGGGTAGTTAATGGTTAAGCAACTTATTGTCTTTTATTGCAATTTACTTGATGTACTAATGCACATTATATCTAATGGTTAATGAGGAATTGTGGAGTTGTGAATTGGATAATTACTTGTGGGTAATTTGTATAAAAAAATTCTAACTCCCTGCTTTTACATGTGAGGTTACTGGGGTATGTCACAATGAGATTGGTCCTCCACGACCCAATCTCCCCCCAAGCGCACTTGCAAGACCACTCTCTTCTTCAAGGTTCTGGCACACCGTGCCCACGCTATCTGGTCATCACCAGACTTAGCCGTCCCTTCTCATTTCTGTTTGTCCATACAACACGGTTTTTCCTTCCCCTTACTTCCTTTTCTTTGGAAGCATACACAGTTAGGGAAGGTAGTTAGGGTTTTCCGGCAACTACACTTTTAACTTCCTTTCATGAGGATTAACTTCCTTTCATGAGGAGTCACGAGATCAATTGATACTCTAATCATTTCCTATTTCCAATAATTAACAATATAATTCAATTCAAACAGTGATAATAATAATTATTCAGTTTACCCAGAATAACAATAATTATTCACTTTGTTCTTACTGTTGGTAATAAAAGCATTTACAACTTTACTAGGGGCATTACAAGATCAAGCTAACAAATATAACAACTCTAACAAATAGGATTTTAATTTTTATTAACTTTTGTAATTAAATATAAAACTAACGTACAATTTTTAAAAAATAAATATTATTAAAATTAATAAAAATAAATATGAATGCATTTAATACCTTTTATGTATATTTAATGTAAATTCATATGTCCATTAACTATTAATTTAAACCCCTTTTAATTTAATAATAGTATAACTAACTTACTATTGATTTAATAATTATTTAAATCTGTAAATTTAACTTATTTTTATTTAGTTTTATATTTATATTTAACTTTTAATTAGATATAGTTATCCTCTCCTATCCCTTGATCCAGTCCAACTAGCTGTTTCCTAGTCAAATATAGTCGTTCGCTGGTCTATCCTACCTGTTCAATATAGCCGTTGTCTGGTAAAATATAGCCCTTGGATGTTCTGCTCTAACTATTTAACATGCAACCTAGATCTGATTCTTCGACTTGTATTGACGATTAACCACACTAGTTGGTTCGAAACATTTCGACAAATGAAATATCATGTGATTGATGAATCACACTAGTTGGTTCGAAACAGGTCGACAAATGAAAAATCATGTGATTTACGCCGAAATGTTTTTCATAAAATTGATATGAATCACAGAAGCCTCAATTCAAAAATTTTCAAATACTTTTTATCTTAAAATTCTTCCAACTTTATAGCAAAACCTTTTATATTTCATAAACGTGAATAACCCATAAACGTTTAATAAATCCTTGCTTCAAAAAACCATAACACTTTAATATGGGTCAGAAGAATCCACTTATTTAAAAAAAACCCTTCGTTGCCCTTTAAAACCATTCTCAAAACATCATTTAAAAACTTCACGTGATTGTTGACCATACGTGGTTGCTTTCCCACGTGCCTCTCGGATTTTTTATTTTTTATTTTGATCGGATTCAAAGCAGCGGTGGGCATGGTCAGTGGCAGTGGAGGCAGCCAAGGCAACGAAAATACTTTTTCTTCAATAAAAAGATTTTAAGGTTCGGCTTGATGCATTGAGGCTGCGACCACCACTCTGTTCAAATATAGAAAACCACAAGCTACAGCATATCGCTTCGCAACGGTTTTTTTTTCTCGGCTTAATAGGTTAGAAACTAAAGCTCTGTATGCTGCGGCAACATGTTTTTTAGTGTGATACCCTGGAACATTGTAAATATTTTGCTGTAACTATTTTATTTACCGTATTTATTTACAAACCAAAGGATGATCGTTATTTGAATTAAAGAATATTTTTTTTAATTATTGACCATGGAAATATTTCTTTAAGCTTTTAAAAAGAAACTGGCAACTTCCAAGGAGGGAAGTTGGGGCAAACAGGCAGTTTCTGGAAAGCAACCCTAACTGCCTCTCCTAACTGAAAACACCTCGAAGAAAAGGAGGCGGGGGGAGGAAAAACCGGGCTGAAAGGTCAGATGGTAAGAAGAGGATGCTAAGTCTGGTAATGACCAGATAGCATGCACCTGGTGTGCAGCGTACTTGTAGAGGTTAGTGACCTTGCAAGAGAGCTCAGGGGGGAGATATAGTCGAGGAGGACGTATCTCATGGTTGGGCGGACAACAAGCAGATAATAACGAAGAAAACCTTTGCAAAAGTGCACTGATTTGTTTCTAGCAGGAGACAGGTAAGTGGTCTATCTTGGAAATACTTAAGTTGCTGATGAAAGGTTAAAGTTTGATGTGTTCGTAACAGTTAAGGATTGTAGCTTCATTTGGTTATTATGTTTGGAAACTGCAGTAAGAAAGAAAAAGAACCATGTATATATATAAGAAAAGAAACAAACAGGTACCTATGGGGTTAGGTAGACATCTAGAACTGTAAACTCTGTCTAGAGGAAGGCTGTAATGTTTAATTTATTTAGATACCCAGGGGGTCTGAGGCACGGGAGTGAAGCGATAAGAAAAAACCTCGAAGTTCAAAGATGTCCCTGAAAATACTCATAAGAGTAATGTACGAGCAAGAACCAAAAATAATGTTGGCCCCACTGTGCGGCCTAAAACATTCGACCAGCCTTTAAATAAACTTAATATAATAGGGTTATCCAGTCGGCCAATTCTTTTTCTTCTAAAAAGAAAATGTCAGAGAGCAACGGTTAGCTCTTCCGACTCATTTACAGCAAGGGTAGTACCATATTAACCTGTAACAAGCAGGGTAGTCGCACCGTATACATTGGGAGAATGGTTGTATGTATTGGGTACATGCTGTGGGTTATTTACCGTGAAATAGGAAATCTTGTATAGTATTAAATCTAAATTTTTCTGGATCATGGACGCACACTACCCCATCTTGATAACTATTCAAGTAAACCAGGGAGTCATTGACTCAGGTTTCGTAAT
Source organism: Pinus taeda (assembly GCA_000404065.3). Lineage (NCBI taxonomy): Eukaryota > Viridiplantae > Streptophyta > Pinopsida > Pinales > Pinaceae > Pinus > Pinus taeda. Next base: position 109,567 of record APFE030802318.1, read on the forward strand.
AATAAACCCCTAAAAATTGCAACAGAGTCTGAGTCACCACTGAAATCTCAGGAATGTAGCCACAAGGAAAAAGGGGCTCGTAACCAGGGGGTTCAGGGTGCTAATAAACCGTACAGTGAGTCTTTTATTTCGTTACCATAAGTGGAATAGTCATCCTTAAAAGGAATCTACTGAGTAGTCATGCCAGGACTCAATAAATAGAAGCCGTAAACTGTAAACAACTGGAAGGATATTAGGACGAAAACAGGAGTAGGTGACGGCCATGGGTGCCTGACGGGCCTTCGAAAAACTACAAATTGCAGGAAATAATAGAAAACAGTAAAGTTTCCTGATAGAATAATTTAACCTCCAAAACAATAGTCGTTCCAGATACACACTCAACCAATAAAACACACGACAGTCATTTTACAGTCTCAGAAAGAAACATCAACCATTATATAAATATGCCTCAATAGGAATGTTATAGAGTAATTAATTTGCATATGAGATAAGCAGAAGACAATACATACAAGTCTGCGATTTTCAACATGGAAACATTGCGAACAATGAAAAGAATGAGACTATAAACAAATAAATGCAACCACAGTAAATGGCCTCATCGATTATAGGAATATATTAAAGTCATGGACATAGCAACACCGTGAATTTGCAGGACCATAACCAGAGTTATAAAAAATTACAAGCTCAGGAGCAGTGAGAGGAAACTACTCCAATGCGGTCTTAAACATAAGTCCACAAGGAGCCCTCGGCTCATTTCTGTAAACCCTAGCTAGCATTGGTCAAGCCTATGCTGTAAAAGTTAAAATAAAATGGCTATATCAAAAGATAATTGTATCCTCAAAACTGGAGTGAAACCCCATAAATGCTTCGAGGATTATCCTTACTTCCAACCAAAACTTCTATTGCATGGCATGCTTACCTGGTGCATAGCGTTCAGCACTAACCATGGAGAAGGTCATCAGTATGGCAACCTCCAGATCCGCAGCACCATTTTCCATAACTTGTGAGATACCAAGATTCATAGTAAGTGTTTATAAAGCAAACTGTGTGAGATCGATAATAAAAACCGCACTACAATCAAGCGGCAAGGAACAAAACACACCAGGTTATGATTGCGTCAAGGGAGGTCTCAAATTGCTCCCAAAATCCTTGCAGATTGCCACCCGTCAATTCTGAGTATTGTTAATGCAGGAGAAGCAAAACAGTAGGAGCCGAATGTGAAAGGTGATGCAAGGAATGAAACACATCCATGGCAAGGCGGTGGAATAGTTTCTCGAGATGAAGCTGACTGTTGGATGAGTCTCATTCCTCCCTTGCCGTTGATGGGGTGAAGAATCCAAGGTCGCCGACATCGAGATTTCACCTGCCCGCACCATGTCAATTAGGACAGTGGAGCGATTAATGCAGGGTAGCGAGCCTTAAACACCCAAAACATCAAAATGTGAAATCACGGCATAAGGACAGGGAAATACATATTGTAGTTTTAGCTGCTAATCGGAAAACGTTCAACATAAATGATCACGATACTCCAACAAGTGAGCTAAGTTGAGAATTGAATTCCAAAGCTAATACCAAGGACTGATACGTCAGCAAGGCATAGATGCACAGTTAATGGTATTAGATAGGTTTAGTACTCAAGGTGGAATTTTTTATTTTTTTACCATGGGCATGTATAGGTTTAGGGGAGTCACAAATTGGTATCAGAGCTAAGTTTCAATACTGTGACCTCTGGGACAATACCGGAACAAATTTAACAAAATCAAATGAGTGGCAACAAACACAACAAAATTATTATAGTTTTTGCAATCACAATTTTATTTATGTTTACAAGAAAACAATTAATATTCTAACTTCTCTTCTGGTTCCATTTTAGGCTAAGACAAAAGAAAACAACAGAGAGACAACAGATAGTAAGTATGCAAAGGGCTGGCAGCGCTCTGCATAGACCTGTAGCAGGCCAGGGACCTGCAACAAACCCTAAGGATAACCCAGAGTTATGGGTACAACTCGGCAAGGAGACACATAGCACGAACCTTGCAATATTAGAGACGGTACAAGAACTGAAGAATGAAATGGCTCGATTACGAGAGGATAATGCACGACTAACGATGGAACAAGAAAGGATTTTAAAAAGTCTATCTGACAGACAAAACTTGCTGCCAGCTAATCCCAGTGCAGAATAGTAGAGGATGTTAGAAGAACAGAACCATCATACAGAGCCTGAAGGGTCAGGAGAGAAGGAGGAATGATCTGATAATGCGTCTGAACAGAAGACCTCAAAAAGGCAATGGATAGAGTTGCAAGGAGAATTCGTAAGATTAAACCTCCGCACTTTGACGGGGAACAGGAGGAAGCAGCTGAGGCATGGTTAATAAACATGAAAAAATACTTCCAGCTGTATGAATACGATCTTAACCTGAAGGCACGATTAGCCATCTTTCAACTACAGGGGAAAGCAACCCTGTGATGGGAAGAAGTTAAGATCATAAAGGGAGTAAGTGAACAGAACATAACTTGGGAGAAATTTCAAAGGTACTTCAAAGAAAGATATCTGATCGATTGTTTCTACGATGAAAAGGCAAGGGAATTCCATGACTTGCGGTTGGAGTAGCAGACTATGGACGAATTTATCACCCGTTTGACTTCCTTGCTTCGCTATGTGCCTTACATTAGAGAAGAAAAAGCTAAGGTGCAAAGATTTGTTAGCAGTTTACCCCTGTATATACGGGAAAGGTTTTAGTTTGACAATCCAAGGACGATGGACGAAGCTATTCGCAAAGCCAGGATCTGTTACCAGTAGAATAAACAGAAAGGAGAAGCTCCGAGTAAAAGATGGAATGAGAAAAGAGGCAATAAGATTGCTGGGAATAGTAAAGGAAATCGCAGTGGTGGAGGCAAGGGAATTGGCAAGGGATAGAACAATAGAACTACATAGAGAGGCTCATTCAAATCCAAGCCAACCAGTGAGTCTAGAGTCAGTGAGTAGTCTGCCAGATTAGACAGTGAAGGGGCAGCCAGACCCCCAGTACAGTGTTGGGGTTGTGGAGGACCTCACTACATCAAAAACTGTCCGCAGCGAAAGGGAACCAAACAGTTATCCCAAATCCATGAAGTATAGATAGTCGGCGATGCGGGATGTAGCGTGCCAAGGATTAATGCAGCTCTAGATGATCATCAGGCGAAGTACCAGCTAACCATGGTGGAATTTGAAGGTAAAATTTCAGACCATACTGTAGTTGTTTTAATTGATCTGGGAGCCACATTAAGTTATATTAGTCCAAAGGTAGTAGAACATTGTAAACTGCAACCTGTTAAATTCAAGAATCCGTGGCTAGTATAGCTAGATACAGGGGCCAAGAGGTGAGTGCTGGCAAAAGTTAATAACTGCCCTTTAACAATAGCAGGGCAGCTAGTAGTGGCAGATTTAAACGTGCTCCCCCTTGGTTCATATGATGTTCTAATCGGTATGGACTGGTTAGAAAAGCACTGGTCATTGGTGAACTGCAAGACAAAGACCATTTATTATAGGGATGAACTTGGTGAGAGGCAAGAGATGCAAGGAACTAAACGGCCAGTGCAGGTTCGGCCAATAACTGCATCCCAGTTGGCAAAATGCATCAGGAAGGGATGTCAGATTTATGCCATCCAGGTGGGCTATGCTGATTCCAAGCATAAAACAGCCACGCTGGATAACATCCATGTAATACAAAAATTTGCAGGTGTGTTTCCAGAAGAGATTCCCGGGCTACCGCCTAAGAGGGATATTGACTTTACCATCGAATTGATACCAGGGGCAGCACCAGTATCTCGAGCACCCTATAGAATGCGTGTACCTGAGTTAGCAGAATTAAAAATGCAGCTACAAAAACTGTTGGACAAAAATTATATTTGCCCCAATGTATCCCCGTGGGGAGCCCCAATATTATTCGTCAAGAAAAAAGACGGAACTCTTCGAATGTGTATAGATTATCGTCAGCTGAACAAGCTAACAATCAAAAATAAATATCCTCTACCTCGGATCGATGAACTTTTCGATCAAGTGAAAGGTGCAAAAGTGTTCTCCAAGATCGATTTGCGCTCAAGTTACCACCAGATTAGGATTAAGGAGGAAGACATAGCTAAAACAGCTTTCAGAGCAAGGTATGGGCATTACGAGTTTGTGTTGCTACCTTTTGGGTTAACCAACACCACTGCCACTTTCATGTGCTTAATGAACAGCGTGTTTCATTGATATTTGGACATATTTGTGCTGATATTCATCGATGATATACTGATATACTCCCGCACTAGCGAAGAGCACAAGGAGCACCTCAAATTTGTGCTACAAACCCTCCGAGAACACCAATTGTATGGTAAGTTCAGCAAGTGTGATTTCTTTAAGGAGGAAATACAATATTTAGGCCATATAATCACCAAAGAGAGGGTCGTAGTGGACCCTGAAAAGTTGAGGACCATAATGGAATGGCCCATACCAAAAGATGTAGCAGACATCAGGTCCTTCATGGGATTAGCCAGTTATTACAGACGATTTGTGGAAGGCTTCTCAAGAGTAGCATATCCTATCACCTCCTTACAGAAAAAGGGAAGAGCATTCAAATGGACCCCAGAATGTCAAAGAAGCTTTGAGCAGCTTAAGCATCTGCTCAGCACAGCACCCATTTTGAGCATAGCTGATCCTAATAAGGACTATGTGGTGTGCACTGATGCAAGCAAGGAGGGCGTGGGAGGTGTGTTGATGCAAGAAGGAAAAGTGATTACTTATGAATCAAGGAAGCTAAAGGAGCATGAGCAGAAGTATTCTGCTTATGACATAGAGTTGGCAGCCATCACACACATGTTGAAGATGTGGCGACATTATCTCATGGGGAGGAAATTTTTATTACTAACAAACCACCACAGTCTGACTAGTTATTTCAGCCAACCCACTCTAAATGCGAGGCAAGCACGCTGGGCAGATTTCCTAAGTGGGTTTGACTTTGATATTAAACACTGAAGGGGAGAGAAAACTGGGTGGCTGACGCCTTAAGTCGGAAGGTACAATGTTTGTACGAAATCTCCTTTAGTGAATGGAAATATCCCTTCGCGGAAATGATAAAAAAGGCAGCAGAGCAAGATGTTGAATACGAACAAATAAAACAGCAGGTACAACCGTTTACCAGCGAGAAGAATCAGCAAGGATATGAAATAGATGATGCTGGAATGCTGCATTATAAAAAGAGGTTGTATGTACCTAGTCAAAATAGTCTTAAAAATCTGATTTTGGATGAATTTCACATTAGCCACTATGCTGGACACCCAGGGTATCAGAAAATGATCACTGCACTTCGAAAGGAGTACTATTGGCCAGGGATGAAGAAGAATGTAGCTGAGTATTTAGCGCGGTGTTTGGAGTGTCAACAAATTAAAGCAGAGCATTAGCATCCAACAGGGCTATTACAACCCTTACCCATTCCGTAATGGAAATGGGAAACCATTTCTATGGATTTCATAACAGGGCTGCCTCGGACAAAGAAGAATAACGATTCTATTATGGTGGTGGTAGACAAATTGAGTAAAGCAGCACATTTTATACCTGTGCAATGCACCTACAAGGGTGTGCAAATTGCCCATATCTTCATGCAGAATGTGTTTAAATTGCATGGACTCCCGAAGACAATAATTTCAGATCATGACGTGAAATTCACGTCGGCCTTTTTGAAGACATTATTTGCAGAATTGGGGACACAGTTGAATTTCAGTATAGTATACCTCCTCCAGACCGACGGTCAAACAGAGCGAGTGAACCAGGTGGTAGAAGACATGTTAAGAGCCTATGTAATGCAGAAACCAACGGAGTGGGAGGAGTATTTAGACTTAGTTGAATTTGCATACAACAAAGGGTATCATACCTCGTTACAAATGAGTCCCTTTGAGGTCATGTGCGAGCGGAAATGTCGTACACCCTCAAGCTGGGGTGGACCTAAAGACAAATTAAGGTTAGGACCAGAAATGCTCAAGGAAATGGAGGATATGGTGAAAAGGGTACGCGCTAATTTAAAGGCTGCACAGGATAGGCAAAAGAGTTTTGCTGACCGGAAGAGTAGGTTCAAAGAATACCAAGTCGGTGACCATGTTTATGTGAGGATCCAAGCCAGAAAGAGTACATTGCAATGGAGCGGGCATGCCAAGTTGGCACCCCGATATTATGGACCATTCCAGGTCTTGGCAAGAATTGGGCCAGTGGCTTACCGGCTTACCCTGCCAAGTCACTTCCGGGTCCACAATGTCTTCCATGTCTCTGTATTAAAAAAATACATTTATGACCCTAAACATGTGATCAGATGGCAGGACATACAGGTAAGGATTAATTTCAGTAGACTAGACTAAAAGTTTACTTTAGAAGAAACTGATTTGGAATATTGCTGGTTGCAGGTCAAACCGGAAGGAGAAGTCTTGGTCGAGCCGCTGAGCATCCTCGACCAGAGAGAAGTACAGCTGCGGAAGCGAGTTATTACCCAAGTTAAAGTGCAGTGGCATCACTTTGGGCCTGACGAGGCCACTTGGGAAGATGAAGAGCTTATGAAAAAGGCTTACTCGGAACTGTTCGTAACAAAAGGACATCGGAACGATGTCCAATCTTAGGAGGGGGAGATGTGCTACCCCGAAACATTGTAAATATTTTTCTGTAACTATTTTGTTTACCGTATTTATTTACAAACCAAAGGATGATGGTTATTTGAATTAAAGAATATGTTTTTTAATTATTGACCATGGAAATATTTCTTTAAGTTTTTAAAAAGAAACTGGCAACTTCCAACAAGGGAAGTTGGGGAAAACAGGCAGTTGCTGGAAAGCGACCCTAACTGCCTCCCCTAACTGAAAACACCTTGAAGAAAAGGAGGCTGGGGGAGGAAAAACAGGCTGAAAGGTCAGACGGTAAGAAGAGGATGTTAAGTCTGGTAATGACCAGATAGCATGCCCCTGGTGTGCAGTGTACTTGCAGAGGTTAGTGACCTTGCAAGAGAGCTCGGGGGGAGATACAGTCGAGGAGGATGTATCTCATGGTTGGCCGGACAACAAGTAGATAATAACGAAGAAAACCTTTGCAAAGGTGCACTAATTTGTTTCTAGCAGGAGACAGGTAAGTGGTCTATCCTGGAAATACTTAAGTTGCTGATGAAAGGTTAAAGTTTGATGTGTTTGTAATAGTTAGGGGTTGTAGCTTCATTTGGTTATTATGTTTGGAAACTGTAGTAAGAAAGAAAACGAACCATGTATATATATAAGAAAATAAACAAACAGGTACCTATGGGGCTAGGTAGACATCTAGAACTGTAAACTCTGTCTAGAGGAAGGCTGTAATGTTTAATTGATTTCAAATACCCAAGGGGTCTGAGGCACGGGAGTGAAGCGATAAGCAAAAACCTCGAAGTTCAAAGATGTCCCTGAAAATAATCATAAGAGTAATGTACGGGAAAGAACCAAAAATAATGTTGGCCCCACTGTGCGGCCTAAATCATTCGACTAGCCTTTAATTAAACTTAATATAATAGGGTTATCCGGTTGGCCAATTCTTTTTCTTCTAGAAAGAAAATGTCAGAGAGCAAGGGTTAGCTCTTTTGACTCATTTACAGCAAGGGTAGTACCATATTAACCTGTAACAAGAAGGGTAGCCGCACAGTATACATTTGGAGAACGGCTGTATGTACTGGGTACGTGTCCTGGGTTATTTACGGTGAAATAGGAACTCTTGTATAGTATTAAATCTAAATTTTTCTGGATCATGGATGGACGCTACCCCGTCTTGATAACTATTCAAGTAAACCAGGGAGTCATTGACTCAGGTTTCATAATAATAAACCCCTAATAATTGCGACAGAGTCTGAGTCACCAATGAAATCTCAGGAATGTAGCCACAAGGAAAAAGGGGCTCGTAACCAGGGGGTTCAGGGCGCTAATAAACCCTACAGTGAGTCTTTTATTTCGTTACCATAAGTGGAATAGTCATCCTTAAAAGGAATCTACTGAGTAGTCATGCCAGGACTTAATAAATAGAAGCCGTAAATTGTAAACAGCTGCAAGGATATTAGGACGAAAACAGGAGTAGGTGAAGGTCATGGGTGCCTGTCGGGCTTTCGAAAAACTACAAATTGCAGGAAATAATAGAAAATAGTAAAGTTTCCAGATAGAAGCATTTAACCTCCGAAACGATAATCATTCCAGATACACACTCAACCAATAAAACACATGACAATCATTTTACAGTCTCAAAAACAAACATCAACCATTATATAAATATGCCTCAACAGGAATGTTTACAGAGTAATTAATTTTCATATGAGATAAGAAGAAGACAATACATACAAGTCTGCAATTTTCAACATGGAAACATTGTGAACAATGAAAAGAATGAGACTATAAACAAATAACTGTAACCACATTAAATGGCCTCATTGGTTATAGGCATATATTAAAGTCATGGACATAGAAACACCCTGAATTTGTAGGACCATAACCAGAGTTATAAAAAATTACAAGCTCAGGAGCAGTGAGAGGAAACTACTCCAATGTGGTCTTAAACATAAGTCCACAAGTAGCCCTCGGCTCAATTCTGTAAACCCTAGCTAGCATTGGTCAAGCCTATGCTGTAAAAGTTAAAAGAAAACGACAGTATCAAAAGATAATTGTATCCTGAAAACTAGAGTGAAACCCTAGAAATGCTTCGAGGATTATCCTTACTTCCAACCAAAACTTCTATTGCATGACATGCTTACCTGGTGCATAGCGTTCAGCACTAACCGTGGAGAAGTTCGTCAGTATGGAAACCTCTGAATCCACAGCACCATTTTCCATAACTTGTGAGATACCAAGATTCATAGTAAGTGTTTAGAAAGCAAACTGTGTGAAATCGATAATAAAAACTACACTACAGTCAAGCGGCAAGGAACAACACACACCTGGTTATGACTGCGTCAAAGGAGGTCTCAAACTGCACCCAAAATCCTTGCGAATTGCCACCTATTAATTCTGAGTATTGTTAATGCAGGAGAAGCAAAACAGTGGGAGCCAAATGCGAAAGGTAGTGCAAAGAATGAAACACATCCATGGCAAGGCGGTGGAATAGTTTCCCGAGATGAAGCTGACTGTTGGATGAGTCTCCTTCCTCCTTCGCCATTGATGGGGTGAAGAATCCAAGGTCGCCGGCATCGAGATTTCACCTGCCTGCGCCACGTCAATCAGGACAGTGGAGCGATTAATGCAGGGCAACGAGCCTTAAACACTCAAAACATCAAAATGTGAAATCACGGCATAAGGACAGGGAAATACATACTGTAGTTTTAGCTATTAATCGGAAAGCGTTCAACATAAATGATCGCGGTACTCCAAGCTGAGTTGAGAACTGAATTCGAAAGCTAATACCAAGGACTGGTACGTCAGCAAGGCATAGATGCGCAGTTAATGGTATCAGATAGGTTTAGTACTGGAGGTGGATTTTTTTTTTTTTAACCATGGGCATGTATAGGTTTAGGGGAGTCACATTTAGGTTTCAGTTTTTTTCTAGATTGGGATACAAAGCACTAAGTTTTTGATACAAAACAATAATTTCTACTATTTTATTAATCATACAAAACATGATTCATATAATAAATTTGGTGAAGGGTATTTATCTTTTTCAAGTAGCTACTTGTCTAAAATATCTTGACATGCAACCACATGCAACCACACACTAAAAGTCATCTATTACTTAACTTGAGTTCACTTAACACTCAATCACTCAGATAACTGACTCTTTATGTTTACCTAACTCCACATGTGATAGTAATTACAATTTCTAATATTTCTAAAGCCATGTGCAGAGAAGAGAGCTGACAGCAAATTTCAAAATATTGTTTTAATAGTGCCCATTCCTCACTAGATTTATTGTAATCAAGTTGAAACAAATATGTGTGATCAATAGAAGAGATCGTGTTATTGTTTATGTGAAATCTTGAGTTTTCATACTCTGTGCTTTTCCATCAAAAAGCTCATCTTCTTCGTACTTCTTGAATAGTATAACAACCCAAAATCCAAACATATTTAATAAGAGTGAAACCTAACTCTTATAAAGGGAAAGTATATAATTTAAAGTGGCAATATAATTTTTCCTAAATAAAAATAATAAATCAACCTACATTAAAAAAATCCATAAATAATAATAATAAAATAACTGTGCTAACTGAATTATAATAAATTCCGCTCGAAAAAATTATTATTTTAGTTATGCTAATAAATCGTATTATGATGTAACGATAGTTACTCTAGTTTTCATTAAACAATTGAAGTTAAAATGACTTTTCCTCGGCGGACATCAAGAATAGATTTTATCTGACCCTGATGTTGCCCATTTTTTAAGTTTGAGTGAAGACTTTGACAACTGAGCTAACACTGAAATTTAATTCTATTATTCCAAGTGACATGAATTTCTCGACAACATAAAATTATCGTCATGCCGAATCTCAATTTGTAATGAAAGTGTTCAAATTTCAAATCGTATTTTGCTACATTTGGCCAACCCAGAACATCTGAGTAATAACAAAGTTTGAATGCTACTAAGATCACACGTTTATGCAACTCGTCTTTTTATCTTTCAGTGCCGAAATTATTTTGTAAAGCTCAAATTAACAAATAAAACAAATAATGATAACAGGGAGCACGTCCAACTACAGGTCCTACCACATTTATCAATTCACAAGTTTGGTATCGTTCAGGGAGCCTGCCAGATAATCATTCACAGGTTTGGTATTCTCCACTCTGTAAATTCTTTGTATTTGTGGAAAAATTCACCAAACGCGGCAAACGACTCAGACGGCCAGGAGCAAAACGTGGACAAATTGCTTGATATCTACGAATCCCCACGAACATCAAAGTGCAACATAAGAAGGCAGCAGTCAGTGTTGGCATTCTGTATGGAGCACCCTCACGCATTTCACATGCCTACCTCTTCTAAAATCCAAACCTTACACCTCAGCTGAGCTGTGTCCAATCGCTCTTTCTCCAACGCCCATATATACACTCTTACCTCATGGTGCTGCTGTGCAAGTGATTCCAGATGCAATTAATACTGCTACCCAAGAATTGAATTAAATTTTATCTGCAACAACTCAATTGCAGAGGAGGCAAAATGTGGAGGAGGACATGCATGACAATGGTGTTGGAAAACATTGATAAATCCAACTACCAGCATTAAAAGCTGAACATGGCATCTTCTAGAGAAGTCGGCGTCTTCTCTAGAAGTCGGCATCAAGCGGCGGTAGTCGGCAGATTACTATAGAATTTACTGCTATCCGTGTGTATAAATTTGCATGTTTGTTAATGCAATGATGAAGCTCTTCTATGAGTCTTCCAGTTTCTAAGTTGGTATCAGAGCAGTCTCTAAGTTGGTATCAGAGCCGAGGGTTTCGGCAGAGTGGAGAGCTCAGGAGTGTGAGCTGCGTTGAGTGTTGAGTTTGTTTGTTGCTGCAAATTGGTGAGGCGGTAGCGCTGCTGTGAACTTGTAGTCTGCCTGGTGAGGTCTGTTCGAGTAAGAATAGTGTTGTGTAAACCGTGAGGAAGAAGGCCCGTTGAGCTATGTGCTCAGCTAGTTGTCGTGTGGCTGCGTGTAGTGGAGCTGTGTTCTCATCAAGGTGGGTTGCTGTTGAGCTGACGATCTGTGGACCCTGCGTGAGAGAGTCGATTGTGGAGGTTCGGTGAGTTAGGGGCATGCGAACTCAGAGAGTTGTGGGCTCGGTGGTTGTGAAGGGAAAGTGGACTCTGCCCTACCGGTTTTTGCATTGGTGTGCAGCGTTCCAGAGCCTGGAGCTGTTGTGTTAAGTGTCTGCTACAGTGCGTAAACAACTAGAAGAGGAGATCTTGCTGTTGGTTGATGACTAGAGTAGCATTGAAACTTGTTCGTCGGCCTATGTGTTGAAACCTATGGGAGTATCTTATTCTACAGGGTTGGCGTGGATGTTGAAGACTATGCATCCACATACTTGAGGTTGAAAGCCACAGATCACAGTGCAAGAGAAGTCTGTTCAACAATGTGTTGCAAAGTTAGTGTGTGCGCTTGTTGAAGATAACGTATACTAAGAGCTTTTAGCAAGCAGGAAAAATGAAATGTTTGTTGTAAGCTCTAAGTCTTAGCAGGCATGTCAATTGGGAGTATGTTTACAGTGTCTTATATATTGTATAGTTGTCATATGGTTGGATTTAAGAGGGAGTGTTGGAAAACATTGATAAATCCAACCACCAGCATTAAAAGTTGAACCTAGCATCTTCTAGAGAAGTCGGCGTCTTCTCTAAAAGTCGGCAACAAGTGGCGGTAGTTGGCAGATTACTGTAGAATTTACTGCTATCCATGTGTATAAATTTGCATGTTTGTTAATGCAATGATGAAGCTCTTCCATGAGTCTTCCAGTTTCTCTTAACTGAGAACTCTATTAGTCATTCAAACTCTATTGATAGTTAATTGTTATGCTGGATTAGTTTCAGAACACCAGATGTACGAAGGCAGATGGGAGCTTCTGTTGCAAAATGCAGGAGTTTCTGCAATGCATATGTCGCTCACCCACACCAATAAGCTCCTTATTTTCGATCAAAAGCTGGCCAGTCCTTCGCAGATCATGAGAAAAGACCCACCCTGCAACACCGCCACCGCTGCCGCCTCGCAAGATTGCTGGGCACATTCCATCGAGTACGACATCTCCACGAACAGCGTGAGGCCTCTGCGCCTGCTCACCAATACTTTTTGATCTTCGGCCGCCTTTGCCCGACGGTCGGGTCATTGTCGTCGGGGGGCGCAGACCGTTCAATTATGAGTTTGTTCCTAAATCCCTCTATGATCGGGCCTTCCAGCGTCCGCTCCTAGCAAAGACCAACACTGTGGGAGTGGAGAACAATCTCTATCCATTCCTCCATCTCTCTTCAGATGCAAATCTCTTCATTTTCTCCAACAAGGATTCCATCCTCTTCGACTACAACAAAAATTAGGTAATCAAAACTTTCCGCACAATGCCAGGAGGTGGCGCCCGAAACTATCCTTCGTCTGGTTCTTGCGTCATGCTTCCACTCGAGTCCACTAATAAGTTCCAGAAGGTTGAGATTCTAGTCTGCGGAAGAGCCCCCGATGGAGCCTTTATAAAGGCTACCATGAACCAAACGTTTGTGGAGGCGTTGAGGAACTGTGGGAGAATGGAGATCACATCCCAGAAGCTGCAATGGGAGATGGAGGACATGCCCGGCCCCAGAGTCATGGGCGACATTCTCATTCTCCCCACAACCCAGATTCTCATAATCAACGGTGCCAAAAATGGCACGGCCGGCTGGCAGTCTGCCCGGGAGCCTGCATTGAGTCTGTTTCTCTACACACCCACAAAAGCATTGGGCAACAGGTTCAGGGTCCTGGCTCCCACTAACATATCGAGAATGTATCATTCCACTGCCAATGTGCTGCCCGACGGACGTGTTTTAGTAGCAGGGAGCAACTCAAACTATGGATATCGCTTCTCCGCTGTGCCGTTTCCGATGGAGCCGAGAGTGGAGGCGTACATTCCTTACTATCTGAATCCCCATTACGATTCCAAGAGGGTGAACATCACTACCATTTCTGCGAGAGAGATCAAGTACGGGTCGAAATTCATTGTTCATTTCTCTGTTTCGAGGAGGCCGAATGAGAGGATAGAATTTAATGCATACGCCCCTCCCTTCACAATGCACAGTTGGTCCATGAACCAGAGAATGCTCTCACTTGCATCGACATGTTGGGGATTTTTCTAGTAAAATCCCAAAAACAAACATAAACTGTACACAAAGACAATGCTCTATTTTGCCACAGGATCTTTAACACAGCGGAAATAAATTAAATTTCTGAGCAGCGGACAGAGTTTTCACACACCAAGGATTTCTATTCATAAAAAATACTTTTGCTACAGATTATAATCTTCCTCTCTCGGAGAGGGATTCACCACTAACATTTCACTTCTGTGTGAAAAAGTACATATAGATATTTCTTACGCTGCTGCGTGCATCCTTTTGCATATTCAGAACATCTCATACGCATTTTTGTGCCTTCCTTTTCAATTGCTACTTCAACCAAAAAAAAATTACATATATATATGGCTACCAAAAGAAATTACTTACATCTGTTTTCTCTTGCCATGCTTCCGTAAAAGAAAACAATAAAATTAAATGGTTTTACTAGCTTTTACTTGTGCCCATACTCCCGCTGAAATAAAAATGATAAAATTAAAAACTTCACCAAAACTTACCAACCCTCGGTAAATTACATTTATTGTTTTAGTGACAAAACTGGCGGTAATGAAACTTTTACTTCACGTTGAATTCATTTTGCAGCCCTGTACTTCAGCCATTATTTAATTTGGCTTTGGAAACCCATCGGGTCCAGGCTTCATCGCATATCACTCACATATGAAAAATTGTGCACCCTTGGTTTCCCCGATTGCGATATGCCGATAGCAATATGGGTTGATACCTCCGATCATATATATTATAACATATGCCCAAAATACATAAAAACATGAAACGAGCCACTGGCGGAACTGAAATAACATTAAACAAAATGTTGAATACCCGTCGGGTCCGGGTTATCGGGTCGCAACATAACTCATGATAAAGCCTGCCCGATTGTTATCG
>APFE030802318.1:133993-150573 GCA_000404065.3 Pinus taeda
GTAGAGTTTGTATGCTTTGGATTCATCACTGTATCCAAGAAATATGCATTTCTCCCCCTTGCTGTCCAACTTCTTCCTCAACTCATCCGGGACATGTGCATATGCCACACGACCAAAAACACTCATGTGAGTGACACTATCCTTTCTTCCACTCCATGCCTCTTCAAGAACTATGTTCTGGACACATTTGATTGGACATCTGTTCAAGATATATGATGCACAAGCGACAACTTCAGCCCAATAACCATTTGGCAAATGCTTTGCCTTCAACATACTCCTTGCCATCTCCATAATGGTCCTATTCTTCCTTTCTGCCACACCATTTTGCTAAGGTGTATATCTTGTTGTAAATTGCTTGTGAATTCCATGTTCCCTGCAAAATCGAACGAATTCATTTGAGATGTATTCGCCAGCTCTGTTAGTCCTAAGGACTTTGATGTAGTGTCTGCTTTGCTTCTCAACAAGAGCCTTGAATTGGAGAAAGCGCTCAAACACTTCACTTTTTGTTTCAGGAGATATACTAGTGTCTTCCTTGTGAAGTCCTCTATGAAGGTCAATAGATAGTGGCTACCACCAATTGATGGTGTTTGCATTGGTCCACATAAATCTGAGTGGACAATCTCCAAAGGTGCCTTTGCCCTTACTGACATTCTTGTTGGAAATGTCTCTCTATGTTGCTTGCCCAAGATACATTCTTCACATAGGTTGTCTGGTTTTCCTATGAGTGGTAATCCCTTCACCATGCCTTTCCTATGCGGCAAGTTCAAACCTCCAAAGTTGAGATGTCCAAATCTCGAATGGCATAACAAGTTTTCATCTTTGACCTCTGCTTGATAATTCACTTGTGTGACAACTTCCTCTTTTCTTCCATCCTCTTCTGAGTTCATTGACAGGAGAAACATTCTATTGTTTGTTAGCGACACCTTTGCAATCCGTTGTTTGCTTGGAGGCCTATCCAAAATTGTGCACACATCATTTTTGAAGAAGACATTGTAGCCCTTTTGTATGAGCTGTCCAATGCTTATGAGGTTATGCTTTAAGCCAGGGACAAAGTAAACATATGAGATGTAATTCTTCTCTCCCTTCTTTTTTAAGATATTAAATCTTCCTTTTCCCATGACAGAGACTTTGTTGTCAGTCCCTAATGTCACTTCGGATTTCACACTTTCATCTAGATTAGAAAACATTTATATGTTCCCTGACATGTGGTTGCCACACCCTGAATCTAGATACCATATATCATTTTATTTTTCTTGTGCTACATTACAAGCTAAAAGCATGCTATCATGGTTCTGATTTTCTTTTGTGAAATTTACACTTAGTTTGTTACCTATGTCATATTTGCTTCTTCCGACATTCATTTGCATAATGGCCATACTTCTTACAGTAATGACATTGAACTTGAGATTTATCATACCTCTAACATTGTGCTTGATTTTGTCTTGGGCCTTGACTTGGATTTTGATTTCTACCCCTTCCACTTGAGATTGAAGGGTTGCTTCTTCTGCCTTTGTGTGGGCTTCTTCCTCTTCCTCTATCATATGATCTTGCTTTGCCTTGACCTTGACCAAAGGAAACTTGTTTCTTGAAGGCATGCTCCAATGAGGAGCTTGTTTCTCTATTCAGTCCATGTCCATGCGAAACCAGTGATGCATGGAGCTCATCCACTGAGAACTGTGAGGGATCCTTTGTCTCTTTTATGGCCATAACAATAGCATCAAACCTTCCTGGCAGGCTTCTCAAAACTTTCTCAACTATTCTTATTTCTTCAAGTGTCTCACCATGATACCTGATTTGAGTAACCAACCCAATTACATGTGTAAAAAACGAGTCTACATTCTTAGACCTTTTCATACAAAGTGTTTCAAAATCTCTCCTTAGCATGTATAACTTTGCTGTCTTGACTTTTGCCATGCCTTGGTAGGTTGTGTGGAGGGTGTCCCATGCTTACTTGGACTTTGTTGTTGCTGCAACCCTTGGGAAAATACTTTCATGAACTGCTTGGAAAATATAGAACAGGGCTTTTGAATCCTTCTTCCTATTGTCCCTTAATAAATCTCTTTCTGCTTAAGACAACACATTGTATGCTGTTGCATCTACTGGTTCTGGAAAACCATTCTCCACAAAATCGCAAATGTCTTGAGATGAAAACAAGGCATGTTGGGGCTCCAGGAAACTCTCCTAGGTTGTAGCTCGGAGATGCCTCTTCACATATAATTTTCAATATGGTTCTAGGAACTTACTGGGATGGGTGATGGTTTGGTTCAAGCCAGATAACCCCTTCTATTCCGTTTTAACTCCAGACATGCATGAACACCCTCAGACTACAAGGCTTTAGACCACCAATGCTCAAAAGTTTGGGAATTAGGTGAATAGATGAGGAATACTAACCACACCAACAAATGCATACAGAATGTATGATGGCCAGCTGCAACTAGTAAAGAAACTTGCAAATCTAATCTATCAATGCAGAGATAAGATGATTGTTATCTTGCATTTGATACAGAAGAAACCTGAGTGACCTACTCACTGACACATTCAATTGTCTAATTCAGAGATAAGATGACAATTATCTAGCATTAGATGTAGAAGAAATCATGAATACAACATTTCAGGCACAAGCTTAGAACAGAAGAGAAATGCGCATTGAGAAATTAATGGTAAAAGAAGCTTGCATTGTTGAAAATGAAGATGAGACGTTGCAAGTTACAGAATATCTACAGTCTCCAGAATTTGAATCGAAACACAATTGCCAACCTTGATTACATTTATCTTATGGCTATTTATAATCTATCATTACAATGACCCTTAGCCGTTTAGAGATGGAGGGGTCTTAATTGACTACCAACTACCATTAACTGTCTGATAGCGTCTTTGAATGTAGCTGCTTTCTTCACTACAGAAACATGATCAGTTCTAGTACCGTGCTATCCTCCAGGTGGTCAGATTGATCATGGTAGTGGAGTTCCATGACTATTTAATTCGGTTGTTGAGTCATTCTGTGTCCTTTTCTCCTCCGTCCATTCTCTTCTTTTAATTCAGTTTCATGGTCAGACTGTCGCTAGACTAACAGAGTTGGTCATCTTCTTCTTCGTGTAATAGACAAGACGTGGGGTATGGAGTGCATGGGCAGATGAATGGTTGTGAGTTATTGTGAATTTTGGCCGTCAGATCAAGGAAGATGTATGGTGGGGATCGCTTTTTGGAGGCTACCGGTGATGATGCGAGCGAAATATGCCTGGGCCATTGGATCTTTAGGCAGGTGGATCGGACTGTTATCGGGCGATGGAGATGAGTGGATGGTAATGTACGGGTGGTCTGATTTGAGTCGTAATGGTTTTTATCAGGTGGGCATCGGGCGGTAAACGGTAAGTGTCAGAACTCGCCCGATGCCATTCACTGGATGACACGTAGCAGCAGGGAAAAAGAAAAACCGCCCTCATCGGGTGGGTACTTATCGCGCTTCTGGTGCACGCGATACGACCGCTGACCATTGGATCTGGCAGGGTTGATCTAACGGCGGAGGAGCGTGGGATAGGTTGGTGTATCGGATGGGACATGGACCATTGGATCTAGTGGGGGAAGATCAACGACGAAGATGCAGTGAAGGTATGAGATGTTTTCAGGAAATGTGTTATAGGCACATAAGGCATATGGGTGAGGTTTTATGGGGACTTTGGCTATTGTGCTTGGGGCTAAGGCCAAAGAGGAATTTGTCGGGGCACAAAGGTTAAGTTAGGAAAGAGAAAGGGTAAAGTGGGAGCATATTAAGGTAAGGAGTAGGAAATAGCCTGTGTGGGACCCCTTTTACGAACAACAAAGCAGACTAAATTTTCTTGTTGACCTTCAAAATGTCAGCACTGCACTTCAGGGTTAACACTAGCTCCTTCTGGGGATGAAATCCTCCCTGTGAGGTTTCAAGAATCGTAGACCACCGCCTTTTACATCAAAAGCAAGATCAGAAATATTACCTAGTATTCTATTGGGCATGGAGTCTATCTAAGCCTACACTAAAACTTTGAAAAATAACATATTTACAATACTAAGGCCTGAAAGCCTTAAACAAAATAAACTTTCAAAAACTGCCCATTTACTGGGGCATCAAAAACAGTTTCTCCCTCCAAACTTTGCAGCTTGAAAGTATTGTTTCCCTGGACCTGAGAGATGACAAATGGTCCTGTCCATAGAGCATCAAATTTACCATGATTTCCTTTCTTTTCCTTCAGTGCATCCCATTTGAGAACCCAGTCACCAACTTGAAAATTGTCCATCTTTTCCTTTCTTTTGAAAGCTTCCTTGATTCTCCTTTGATGTATTGTAGACCTCTCAATTAGTTGATCTCTGATATGGTGAACTTCAGCCAAGTCACTCATCCTCCTTTCCATGTCGCTTATCTCGTTCTGCTCTTCTTGCAAGAATTTGGCCACAGGGAGGATCAATTGGATTGGAAAAACAGCCTCAGTGCCATATACCAGCTTGAATGGAGAATTCCCTGTGGACTTCTTGATGGTAACCTTGTCAGCCCACAATGCAAACTTCAGTTTGGAATCCCAGTTCCTCTTGTTGTCTTCCAACAGCTTTTTGATTATCCTTACTAGGGTTTTATTGGATGATTTTTCTAGGCCATTACCCTGAGGATAATATGAGGGGAAATGCACTAATTTAATGCCCATTGACTCACAGATGTCCACCAACTCTTTTGCCCTGAAAGTTGTTGCATTGTCTATAACCAATTTGTTTAGGCAGCCAAACCTAGTAAAAAAGTTTTTTGTCAAGAATTTCATGACAACCCAGTGATCAACTTTCTTAGTGGGGATGGCCTCGATCCATTTGGTAAAATAATCAATGGCTACTAAAATCCAAACCCCACTGCTAGAAAGGGGCACTAGTATGCATTGGCTTCAAGGGCAAATATTTCAGCTGTTGTCTTCCTGCAAACCTCTGGCATTTGTCATAAGACTTCACAAATGAAAATAAATTAGAGAATAGAGTAGGCCAATAATACCCAGCCCTTAAGATCTTGTGGGTTGTGGTTTTCCAATAATGATTTCCTCCATAGATGCTAGAATGGAACTGGTGCATGACTTCCACAGATTGCTCTTTGTCTAGACATCTTAAGAAGATTCCAGATGGGTCCCTCCAATAAAGTAGTTTTTTATTAGTACAAAACTTGGCTGCTCTGAGCTTAAGGGTCCTGGATTGGCTTGACTAAGGCCTGGAGGAACTTCTAGCTTCAACAAGAAATGAGCTATATGGGAATACCAATCACAAGAAGCTAAATTCTCAGCTAATGACTGGTTCTACTTTCATTCTTCTACTGCCTCCTCTACTTGTTCAACCTCTGAATATGCACCCACGCAATTCATGTCCAGCAGAATACAATTTTCCTCAGCCATAAGCTTAGCCATGCCTTGGCCCTTAACAAGCTTGGTGAGCTTCAATTCTATGTTGAACTCAATGAGTTTTGCAATCCATTTAGCCCTTCTTCCATCAAAATCTAGCTATTTTAGGACATTCTTTAGTGAGGTAGAAGGTACATAGGCAATCACCTTGGAGTGCAGAATGTAGATTTGAAACGCCTTCAAAGACTTAATGAGAGCATAGGCCTGCTTCTCAATGAGGTCATACCTTAATTCAACATCTCTCAAAGTTTTGGCTAAAGAAGGCCACTGGGTGTTCTATACCTTCATCATTCCTCTACAACAAGACTACTGCAAGTGTATTATAAGAAGCAAAAGAGAAAATATAAAAGTCCTTGGTGTAGTCTGGGCTGACTAAGGTGGGAGATTTCATGATAGCTATTTTGATGGCTTCAAAAGATCCTCTTACAACCTCTTTCCATTTTATCTCTGACCCCTTATTTAACATGGAGGTGATGTGCTTCACTAGTTCTGCAAAATTGGGAATAAACCTCCTTACAAAGTTTATCTTACCCAAAAAGGATTGAATATCCTTCTTTGACCTTGGAACAGACAATGTTTGTATTGCTTTGACTCTTTCTGGGTCAATCCTGACGCCTGTAGCAGAAACAATGTGTCCTAAAAGTTTGCCTTCTTTCAGAGCAAACTGTGACTTCTTGGGATTTACTGAAATCCCAAACATTCTACACTTCAAAAGCACCTTCTTCATATGCTGCAAGTGATCCTGATGACTGTTGGAGTAAAATGTTATATCATCAAGGTAAATCAGGACAAACTTGTCCATTTCTCCCACAAAAGCTATATCCATGGCCCTCTGAAAGGTAGCCCCAACATTCATCAGTCCAAAAGGCATCTTGGAGTACATGAAAGTGCACCAAGGAGTGGTGAAGGCAGTATTTTCTTGGTCCTCTAGATGTACAACCACTTGGTTGTACCCTGAAAATCCATCCAAGAAAGACATGACTTTAGCACTTGAAACCTTTTGCAGCAGATGTTTCATTTTGGGCAGGGGGTAGTTGTCTTTCTTAGAGCATTTGTTTAGTTTTTTGAAGTCGACACATAGCCAGATTTGCCCACTTTTCTTTCTCACTACTACCAAGTTGGCTACCCACTTTGAATACCTTAGTGGAACTATGATCTTGGCAGCCAACAATTTCTTAATTTCCTTTTCAATCAAAGGAAGTAGTAGAGGGCTAATGGGTCTCAGTTTCTGCTTGAAAGGGATGGTGTCTTTCTCCAGTGGAATCTTATGCTGAATGATGTTCTTGTCATAAGTCTTAAGGTCACTATACTCACAGGCAAAAACATCAGAAAATTTCTTCATTAGGTTGCAATATTCAAAACTTTGGGCAACAAACAAGTGGGTGGACAATTTTATGTACTTTGGATGATCTCGACTCCCTATATTGTGTCTATGGACTACAGAATCATTTTCTTCTTGAGTAGGCTTATACGGTGCATCATTATGGCTAAACAACTTTTCCAGAGGCACCAACCCTTTAGGTATATGGTTACTAGGCAATTGTATAATGTTGTCCTGACCAATTTTCTTCCTTAGCTGAGACTGGTGACACTCCTCCATGGCTTCATCCTCTTGACCAAATTGCATTTCAGAGAATTCCTCAATAACTTGCTGAAACCTATTGACTTCATCCTCATCCTCAAAAACTTTCTAGTATTTGACATTATCAGGTAGAGATGGTCTATATTTTACCTAAACTTCATAAGTCAATTTAGGGGGCATGGGAGGGATGAACATGCTAGCAGACATAGCAAGGGAATCAGCGAGCTAATTCTTACCCCTAGGGATGTATTAAATACTAAAGCTAATGAAAGAATATTTGAGCCTCCATACCTCATCTATGTATGCCTTTAGCCTGGGGTGCTTTGCTTGGAACGTTTTGTTCACTTGTTGAATGATGAGATCTGCATCTCCAAACACCTTATGTTTTTTATTCCTATTTCTCTAGCAGCATTTAAGCCCAAAATCAAAGCCTCGTATTCTGCTATATTATTTATGATTTGAAAAGTTAGCTTGAAAGATAAATGTATGCACTCTTGTGTAGGAGATATCATAACTACTCTTGCTCCTGCATTTTCCCTAGAGCAAGCTCCATCAAATATCATGTCCCAAATCTGTGGACCTTCTTCCTCTGTGACCTTACAAGCTGATTTCTTGATCTGCATGGAGGCCAAATGAGATTCTTCTATTTGGAGAATACAGGCTCCAAAGTCAGTATCAACAGCATATGTGGGGTGGTTAGTGGGATTCTTTTCATCATTGATGATATATGCCAGCTGGGCTTCCCTGTATAACCTTCTGCTTTCTCCCCCAAAAAATGGGACAATGTCATAGGATAGGTCATTTTGCAATGTCGCACCTAATATCTTAATCCATCCTCTGGAAAGTAACATGCCAAACTTAGGAGGGACATCTGCTACCACAATATCCATCATCATGCTCTTCATGGGCAACTGGGACAAGGTGATAGCTAGATCTTTGATTAAACCCAAAAATTTCACCTTCCTAGAATCAAAAGAAAACAAGTCATGATAAGGTCTCGTAATGTCAAGGCATAACTCATCCATGATAGCCTTCGATTGGGTTATGGCCAGTACCTGTGTCCAGCAGACAATTGTGAAGGGTTTTGTCATGAATAGTCAAAGAGACATAGAATGATGGGGAGCTATCATCAGAGGGTTCAGTCCTTTAGCTAAGCATAACTGCAGGTTTGTCATCTTGTAAATTCACATAGTTGTTTGATGATTGTGTGGCATTAAGCTCAAGGGCTTCAAGGATGGGTCTCTTAAAGGATTCATTCTTTACTAGTTCCATCAGAGGTATAGATATTTTCAGCTTTTGGATTTCTAATTCAAGACTAAAGGGAGAAGGGGACTTGTCAGGAGCTCTTACCTCTTCAGCTAGTGCTTTGAGGCTGATGGGATCAACTGCTGGTCACTTCTGCTTGTTAATCTGCTACTCTGTGGGGAAATCAACTCTTTGGATAGGGCTTTCTTTGACATTACTCATCCTTGACCTCACGTTATATCTCTGTTGATCTTCAGTTTGCAGAACAACTTCTATGTCCCACTCTTGGTTGGGCTCGTCCTTGAGTAATGACTGCTCATAGGCAGCTAATGTCAAAAAGGAAGCACTACCTTTGTCTTCCATGCAGTGGATCTCAGCCTCTTCTCCAAACTGCTCCTCTTCCATGACCACATTGTGGAAGGGAGTCTTCACCTTATGTTCTTCACTAGCCTCTTTGCCCCTTTGCATGATCTGCATTTGTTCATTTGCTCTCCTATATGGATTTGGATTTCTAGGAGCAAATGTATTAGCAACCCTTCCTTTCCCTGAATGTTGTTCAACCCTTAATTTGGAGATTTCAGAGGCCAATGACGCTATCATCTTGGTAATTTTGTCTATCTTGGGATCTGAAGATGAAGAAGATTCACCCCTTTGTCTCCTTCGGTCAACATGTCCCTTGAGTTTCTCTGTAGCCATGATGTTGGATTCTACCTCCAAGGCTACATCTTGCATTTCAGCCAGAGAAGCACATTTTCTTTCTCTCAATAGTAGGCAGAAG
Source organism: Pinus taeda (assembly GCA_000404065.3). Lineage (NCBI taxonomy): Eukaryota > Viridiplantae > Streptophyta > Pinopsida > Pinales > Pinaceae > Pinus > Pinus taeda. The sequence continues at coordinate 143,001 of APFE030802318.1, forward strand.
TCAGATTCAAAGGCATTGGCATAGGTGAGCTTGGTAGAGGTGGGAGTAGGTTTCACTTTAGTTGGTATCTTGCTGTATGTGCGGTTGAACCTTTTATTGAATTCAGACAATGACTCCCCATTCTCCCTTTTTAGGTTGCCAAACTCGGTATGATAATAGAGCAAATATTTCTTATTCCCCCAATACTTTAGGAAAACATCATCTAAGGCCTCAATAACCATTATATATCTAGGGGTCAATTCTCTGAACCATTTTCTTTCCGCTCCATCTAGGCTTTGGACAAAAACTCTCATCCACACATCATCTTCACTAATGTCTAGATTATTTGCATAAGATGTTCTTCAGCTGTAACCCCTTCAGTCCCAGTGAACTTAGGCATGTATTTATGGTATTCTCTAGCAGGAATTCCATTCAAAGGAGTGGGAAGTACTAGAGGTCCATACCTACCAGCTATGATTCTTTCCATTTTGGTGAGTGCTTGTCGACCTACCATGGTTGTGGTAGATGAAAGAGTACTGGCATTCTGAATGATAGAAAGTTGACGAGTGACCGACAGGACGAAAGGGATATGAGGGATAGGAGGTGAGGTTTCCTTCGAGCTTAAAGCAAGAGGAGAACCTAAAGAATAAGGAGCTTTATGAATCTCTGAAATTTTTTCTTCACTGCTAGTATTAGAGGCTATCCTCTCAACATGTATTTATTCTATTACAAGCATTTCTTTCAGAGATATGGAGGATTGTTTAGGTTTACCTTATCCTGATGCTCCTTTCTATGATATCTTTCTTCCTTTGATGATCTTTTCAGGGTCGGGTACTGGGTCAGCTAGTGAATTATGAGGATTTCTCCGAGTATGCCTCACAAACTAAGCCAGAACTATGATGTGGAGTCGCTAAGAAGTTTGGCCTCCAGTAGAGTTGCCAGCTAGATGATTACAACCAAAAATGTGCCCAGACTTTGTCTATCATCAAAGTTGGATCTGTGTCATTCTCCCAGGGAAGCTAAGCTCCAATCTCCTCTCCCTGGCAACAACGCCAATTATGTTGGGGCTCCAGGAAATTCTCCTAGGTTGTAGCTCGGAGATGCCTGGTAACATATAATTTTCAATATGGTTCTAGGAACTTATTGGGATGGGTGATCATTTGGTTCAAGCCAGATAACCCCTTCTACTTTGTTTTCACTCTAGACATGCATGAACACCCTCAAACTACAAGGCTTTAGACCACCAATGCTCAATAGTTTGGGAATTAGGTGAATAGATGAGGAATACTAACCACACCATCAGTTGCATACAGAATGTATAATGGCCAACTGCAACTAGTAAAGAAACTTGCAAAGCTAATATATTAATGCAGAGATAAGATGACAGTTATCTTGCATTTGATACAAAGAAACTTGAGTGACCTACTCACTGATACATTCAATTTTCTAATCCAGAGATAAGATGATAGTTATCTAGCATTAGACGCAGAAGAAATCATGAATACAACATCTGAGGCACAAGCTTAGAACATAGGAGAAATGGGCATTGAGAAATTAATGACAAAATAAGCTTCCATTGCCGAAAATGAAGATAAGATGCTGCAAGTTACAGAATATCTACAGTCTCCAGAAGTTGAACCGAAACACAATTGCCAACCTTAATTACATTTATATTCTGGCTATTTATAATCTATCATTACAATGACCCTTAGCCGTTTAGGGATGGAGGGGCCTTAATTAACCACCAATTACCATTAATTGTCTAATAACGTCTTTGAACATAGCTACTTTGTCCACTACAGAAACCTAATCAGTGCTGGTACCGTGTTGTCCTCCAGGTGGTCGAACTGATCATGGTAGTGGAGTTCCATGACTGTTTAATTCGGTTGCTGAGTCATGCTGTGTCCTTTTCTCCTCTGGCCATGCTCTTCTTTTAATTCAGTTTCATGTTTAGACTGTCGCTAGATTGAGAGGGTCGGCCATCTTCTTCTTCGTGTAACAGACAGGACGTGGGGTATGGAGTGCATGGGCAGATGAACGGTTGTGAGTTATTGTGAATGGTGGCCATTGGATCAAGGGAGATGTGTGGCGGGGATCGATTTTTGGAGGCTGATGGTGATGATGTGAGCGAAATATGTCTGGGCCATTAGATCTTCAGGCAAGCGGATCAGACGGTTATCAGGCGGTGGAGATGTGCGGATGGTAACATGCAAGTGGTCTGATTTGAGTGGTAATAGTTTTTATCGGGTGGGCATTAGGCAATAAATGGTAAGTGTTAGAACTTGCCTGATGGCATTCACTAGATGACAAGTAGCAGCAGGGAAAAAGAAAAACCTCCCTCATCGGATGGGTACTTCTCGCGCTTGTTGTGCGCGTGATACGGGCGCTGACCATTGGATCTGGCGGGGTTGATCTAACCGCGGAGGAGCGTCATACAGGTTGGTGTATCGGATGGGACGTGGACCGTTGGATTTGACGGGGGAAGATCAACGACGAAGATGCGGTGAAGGTACGAAATGTCTTCGAGAAATGTGCTATAGGTGCATAAGGCATATGGGTGAGGTTTTATGGGGATTTTGGCTATTGCGCTTGGGGCTAAGCTAAAGAGGAATTTTTTGGGGTGCAAAGGTTAAGTTAGGAAAGAGAACGGGTAAAGTGGGAGCATATTAAGGTAAGGAGTAGGGAATGGCCCCTGTGGGACCCCTTTTACGAACAACAAAGCAGACCGAATTTTCCTGTTGACCTTCAAAAAGTCAGCACTGCACCTCAAGGCTAATAGGGCCTTCATTGTAATAGCCCAATAATCAAATTTTTCCTTTAAAATGAGGTATCTAAGGATTATTCAATCTTGTGCTTGATGTTGCCACTTTTGAGTGTCAAAAAAAACTTTCTATCTGCTGGTAAATATGCTAAAAAACAATCTAACTTCAAAACAATTTTAACTACTAGTAAAAACACTTGTTTTTACACTAACAGAAATTAACCCACTCCGATACCATGTTAGAAAATTTTGAATTTACGAGGAGGTAGAGGATAGAAGTCTACAATCTGAAATCAGTTACGGCAAAGTTAATTAGCTTAGAAATCGGTTGCGGAGTGGATTAGCTTAGAAATCGGTTGCGGAGTGGATATCGCAACCACACATAGACTTAATTAAATCGTGAATTTGATGCACAACAAAACAAAGTAAAACAAAAGAGGTTGTGGTAAATCCACTTGTGAATGATTGATACCATAACACAACAAGCCACACTTTATATTATATGTCAAAACATAAGGAAATACATTCATGTGATAAATGGAGGGTGCAACTCCAAGTGAAAAACACAACAAACTTACTGCAATTTACCCATCACTGGGGTTGTGGATTAAACTTCTGTAAAAATCCATAAAAATGGTTTTCACGCACCCACTAATATTTCCTCCATGCTTTTCTCCTCACTACCTCTCTCTAACTTGCCCAAAATACAAAATGACTTTTACATCCATATTTATCTCAACATACAAATTTGACATTCATACATGACACAGCAAATAATTAATACACAACATGGACGAATTTACATAGTAAATGGTTTTTTGAACTTGCAGCTGCTGTGGACTGTGGAAAACAATAGCGGAGTGAATGTTTGCCCATACTTATTTACTAAACTTCTTTAAATGCCTTAACTTCTGTGATGTGTTGCAGAATGGTCCGCACTATACTTCTACTCTGACTTGAGTCCTTTCCCCTGTAAACAAAATCGCAATGGTGCAGTGAACTACTCTAACTTCAATCCTTTCACCTGCAAACAAAATCACAACCATCCAGTGGTTGGTTGGGAAAGCATGGTGTTTGTTAGTGTGTTTAAGGCAGTATTTTTTTGTTCTTACAGTGAGAATCTGATGGCGGAGACTATTGTGTGAGTTCTTCTTATACCCTTTTGCAGAGCGTTCAGGAAAATTCAGTTGGCTTCAAGCTTGTGTACAGGTAACAATGCAAACCCATTTCTGTCATCGCTTCCTTATTCATATGATAATTTCGTTTAGGGTTCCTCACTAACTTCTTTTCCATTTATTCTTAGGTGCATTAGTACGGTTGGATACAAGACTTCATTTTAGTTTTCTTGAATTAGCTTCCCATTTCTCCTGCATTTATTTTTGAATTTACCTTCTTTTGACAGTTCGACAAGTGCCTCCTTTGACTCTACCAAACTTCAGGTAGGCAGAGTGTCCATAGTTTAATTATTTACTCTTGTAAATTTTCCCCATTGGAGGTCATGTGAGTTAATTCACTTTTTCCTTGTACTGTTCTTATAGGTAGGGGTCTTCCGTGAAGAATTACTTATGGAATTTGTTGTATGAACAAGGTTTCCAGGGTTCTCTTAGTGAAACCCTAGGTTCATACTTATAGTCTTACTAGACTAGTAGTCATTACAATTTTTATTTGAAATGGTTTCTAATATTTCCTTCATGAAAGAGGAGTATATTTTTACCATACCCTTTTTTTATTGTACCGTTTGTTTCTATTGTATGAACAAGGTTTCCAGGGTTTTCTTAGTGAAACCCTAGGTTCATACTTATAGTCTTTCTGGACTGGTAGCCATTACAATTTTTATTTGAAATGATTTCTCATATTTCCTAGATAAAAGAGGAGTATATTTTTATTTCCTGTAATGAGGATAAATTGAATATTATGTTTGCTATAAGTATTTAAATAAAATGAATGTTTAATGGAGCATCTAACGACCTTGAATCCTTTACTTAGTGTTCCAATTTTCCTATCAATTATGATAACTAATTTAATTGTGTGTTACACATTGGTCTTGCAATCTCATGGCACTATTAGACCTCCTTCCTCCACAACTTCTCTTGAGGAATCATTTGTATATTCTCTCTTAGACCTCCTTTAACCAAGTTCCAAGTCTTTAGGTTGCCTCAAGTTTTCATTCTTGCCCCACCTCTTGTTCGGGATATTTACGTAGGAAGAGGAATAACTGTCTTAGCTATCTGGTAAGTGAACTCTTGCTTCACATCTTTTCTATTCAGGAATTATTTGGCAAAGCCATAACTAATTTGAAATTATAACTAAAAATAGACATTCATGTTTATTATCTATTCTTGTGAGGCAGACTACTAATTATTGCGGTAAATGTAAATAAAGAATATTTATTAACTACCGAGGGTTGTTACATCTTCCCTCTCTTGAGCGAAACATCGTCCTTGATATTTATTTTTGCTCCGCGGAATAGGCTAAAACATGCTTGCCTGCATCAAACTTTATTTTCCTTAGGTGGCCTCTCTCAAATAAGGTGTCTCCATTTCACCTTATCTTAAGTGATTATTCGAAACATGTTATCCAAATTCTTCTGATTTGATTTCTTTCGAAAATGTTTCTATTGCTCTAATTTTTTTCTTTTGTAATATAATTTCTATTTGTTAGATAATATGCAACGACTTGCTAGAAATATCTTGTGTGGTTCAACCTACATCCACAATATAACTATGATTGTTAGTAGTTTTTCGATCCGTCATTCCTTATGAACATATGCATATATAATCACTTCAAATTTTGTTACCAACATCGTTATCTATATATATATATATATATATAATATATATATATATATATAATATATATATATATATATATATATATATAATATATATATATATATATATATATAAAATATATAATATAATATATATATATAATTTACTATGTACCTAACAAGGGTGATGTCTATACATCACATCCTAACATGGGTTAACAACTTGGCATTCATTAAGAGTGAACATCATCATGGTAAGTCTATCAACTATGGCATCACATTCCTCATTATGTCAATCAACAGAGATCCTACCAGGGTTGGAATTTGGATTCCTCTTTACCCATCATACAATTTTCTTTTGACGTTTTAGGTATTTATTTTGCCCTTCAAGAAACGTTATTTTTAAAATTTTTCCCTTCAAGAGTGATGTTTTGATGATAAATTAACCCTTCACTAATAAATGTTTCATTAAAAACACATATCTATCATAATAAAAAAAACCAAAATGACCATAACACATAAATAACTTATTGAATTCTCAATTTTGGGTTGAAATTGTATGGAACACTCACAATAAAATCTTCATAACTCTGAAATCAAATGTCCTTGACTCAGACATGCCATAGCATCTGTATATATGAGAAATTACTAAGGATATCTTCTGGGATATATAAGATGACCAACAAAGTAGAACTATAAGATGGACAATCCTCTACATCCTCTCCATGATTGTAATCACATGAAATCAATGTGGGGGTCCACTGCGGAGAGTTTGTAGTCAAGCAAGTACAATGTATTAAAAGTGTTTTAGTATTTCATAAGTGGCGGTATGCAATTCTTCATAAACCATATAATTCAAAGCTTTTAAGTGATATGTTGAGACACTCGATATCTGGTGCAGATTGTAGTCGAACTGACACTTCCATTGTTCCACAGGCGACATTGTGACATAGGATAACCTTCATAAGTGAGTGGTGAGTCGGTGACACTGTGACAAGTCTCTCGCCCAAACAATCCAATAAAGTTGGGTGACCAATACACTCAGGGAGAGCAAATGGCTACAAGAAAGATTGTGGTCAAAATTTATTATGACAAGGAAGAGGTTTTGTTCTTTATCTATGTAGGTTTGATGATGCACAAACACACTCATGGATTGATTGTTTGTTTCATTCAAGTGAGAATTTTAATGATGTTTGCATAAGAGATATATACATATTCATTGGATTTCAAGGAAACTATTTTGACTCAGATTCTAATCCAACTTACCCTAATCAAATGAAAGAATTGTGAGTTATTGAACAACATTCCTTTTAAGGAGTGTGAAATATATATGTTTTCTTCTCCTTGTCCCTTCTAGGTGATACCTATGGGAATTCAATAATACTAAGATCGAGCATCTGATGAGGCCTCATCATGAACAAAAACATTTCAAACCGAGCCAAATTTGTTTTGTTGTGGGCACACACACACACACACATATATATATATATATGAATGACATTATTTGATATAAAGTCTCTATTAGACTAGATGCTTATTGATCACTTAGTTTTCTAGATATATATTTAAGTAGACTAGGAAATAACCTTTGTTGAATGGTCTCAAATCCATTTTCCGTGGTTGTGTGTCCTTAGACTATAGGTTAATAAAAATATGTTTTTCTTTCTATGTGTGTGCATATTCAAATTCACTCTGAAGCTCTCTTCAATTGGCATGGTCCACTCATATGCACCTCAAGCTGCATCAACAAGAAAGCAAATTATTCAAAGGTGAAAAAGGGGCCTAAATAGATTTACCCATGGAAAATTGAAAGCTTGTAAAATTAATGAGACAAAAGATAATAGAGAAAAGCTAAGAATGTGAAACCTAGGAATAAAAGTACATAAAATTGTTATCTATAAGTTTATAGTTTCTTTTTGTAATAATTCCTAAAGCATAAAAGAGCCCAACAAAGGTCATTTCTAGACGATTTTGCCAAAATTATTATGTTTACAATTTAGTTCTTCAACACCATTTCTACATTTATTAATTTTAATAAATTAATAAATAGTTTCTAGTGATGT
>APFE030802318.1:181204-194474 GCA_000404065.3 Pinus taeda
ATAAAATTTAAGAAAAAAACTTTGGGACAAAATATTTTAAGAGAGAAAATTTATATTTAAGACAAAAACAGTCTGAGACAACAATAAATATTTTAAGAGTAAACTTCATATTTAAGGCAATGACCCTGTAAGACTAGACTGACAATTAAGACAAAACTCATTGAGAATTTTTTTTTTAAGACAATGGCCACTTAGGACATTGAAAATTAAGATGAAACTTATTTAAGATAGTTAACAATTAATAGAAAACCATATCAATTTAAGACTATTATCTAACACCTCACTCTAATAGTGCGCCCTAAGTCTGCCAAGTTGTAGGTTACTGGTGTCTTCTACCTATACCGAGGTTGTTATTTCACTTACCATTCACTTTATCTTATATAATCTCTGAAGAAAGTGACAACCTTTTTGGAAATAACTCTGTGAGGTAAAAAAAAAAATTAGGTCAAAAATTTTAAATTACCTCATCTAAAATTTGATATAAATTTGCAAAAAAATAGATACAATGTATATATATATATAGAAATCCAAAAAAATTAAAATACAAATTCATTAATATATGCATTTAACACCTTCATTTTTTTCTTTCAAAATGAAAAGTCATAAATTTGATTATGGCATGTCTTATACTCCAATCTCTATTTCATTTTCACTATGGAACAAATATGTCAAAGAGATAAACGACAATAACTTAATTATTTCATATTAATTTATTAAGATTTTGGTAAAGATTTTCATCTACTAATTAGAAAACCATGAATTCATTATTAAGAAACCAAGTAATATTAGTAACTGATATCATTTCAAATTAGAGAATAGCGACTTTGATTTATCTTCCTTCCTTAATAGAGATATATATAAATAAATTATGAAGGAGTTTGAAAGATTACCTCTAGCATACATTTTAAACTAACCTAAAAAGCCATTGTCATGCCACTATAGTAAACTAGATCGGAGGCTGACTTAGCGCGCCCGGATGGCCCGTCACTATAGGTTTGTGGTGCATCATGACTCATTTCATCTCATTGATTTTCACAGTATGAAGCTACGTGATTCCATACTACACCTCACTTTTTATATTTCACAATGATTAAAATTCATGATTTTAACACTTATTGAAGTATGTAGATAATCATTCCATACAATTATGCTTTAATGTTAGGTCCCTATCATACTAGTGATTCCCCCATTCCTATTGTTGTTGTATCGCTTATTGTTATTGATGTGCCCATATTGTTATTATGTGCCCCATAGAATCCCACTATTATTATTTTTGTGCCTTTATATTATTATTGTTAGGTCGGCTTTGGTTATATTGTGACCCCTTAGACTCTTATATATAGAAAGGAGGTTTTTTCATTTGAATCATCTAATAATTGTTCATTTTTGTAAAGTAAATGAGGTTTCCCCCTCCAAGAGGCTTATTTCTAAGGCGTTGATCTATCTTTTCTATCCTTTTGTGAGCTGGTTTCATAACATTTAATATAACCAATATGTAAATGATATGAATGAAAGTAATCTTATAGAATCAACAACCCAGCTGGTCTAACAGTTGTCAAATATTCAAATGTGTTACAACCAAGTGAACTCTAGTCTCGCATAACAATTTAAAAAACTATAAGAGCACACAATTCATACAAACGTATCCACAAATTTTGTATTTGGTTTACTACCATCGATCGTAATTTTGTCATAGATCAAAATCATTCATGATGGAAATACTAAGTACTCTTGTATGCATGCAATGTATGAAGAGTTAAGTGAAGGAAAGCAAGTTAAGTCTAATATTAGAATTCAAGTGAGTTAGAGTTAGAAAGTTAATTCATTGTCAAGAAAAGCCAAGTTAGGGAAAAGAAAAATTGTGATTTATAATAAAGTGAAGTTAGAAAAGTTTAGGTAAAGCGTCAAGTCATAGTTTGCATGAGGAAAATAAATTTAGAATTTCACGATTCAATATTTAAAAATTTTAGTGCTTATATACTCACAGTTGGATCATTGTTGTTGGTCACTTTAATCTCTTACTAATTAAACAATCGAGTGCCACATGAATTGTCAACCCGGGAAAGTCTGATTATTTCAAAGGAAACTAACTACGTACTGTATGTACTCAATTTTAATAACACTAAAAGCTGTAGTATAAATAAATCACACTTAACACACAACATAAAGAGAATGGGTGAATCTTGTGATGAAGGTGGGCCCTGTCCTTCTCACAAGATTCCCCAGGACACAAAAACTAAGATGAGGTACTCAGAACAAAACTCTATTCATTCATCAATATACCATATTACAGAAAAGATTCAGTCTCGTTCCTTCAACTACAATATCTTCTATTGGTTCTTCAACTTCAATATCTTCTATTGGTTCTTCAATATCTTCCACTGACTCCTCGATTTGTTCTACTGTCTCTTCGGCCCTTTCTGGTCCCAATACTCCCTCCATTTCGTAATCCGTCTAGAGAGGGTGCCAAGTCTGTGGCCTCCGAGAGCTTATTTTCTGAGATGTTTCAGCTTTTGAAATAATGTCGTCAATGAAAGTTTTCGTTCCTCCTCTGCCTTGGCCCCTGCCGCCTGTAGGGTTAGTTTTCCTGCATCCTTTCATGCATCATGTACATCTAAAAGAAAATCATTAAAGCTCTTAAAATCTTTGGTCGCCTTCCTCGGCAACGGCACCAAAATGTTGGTCACTTTAATTACTTACTAATTAAAAAATCTAGTGCCACATAAATTGTCAACTCGGGAAAGTCTAATTATTTCAAAAGCAACTACGTACTGTATGTACTCAATTTTAATAACACTAATAGTTGTAGTATAAATAAATCACACCCTGTTAAATATTTACTCTGTGTTACAACAATTATACTCTATTGCAGATATCTAATAAGAGATGGATATTTAATCAGAAAGAATAAATCTGCAAAAGAAAACAATGGTTGTTCTGTAACAAAGGATCAGGACCCTATCCCCAGAGTAGGAACCTTCAGCACCTGCCTCTGTTATCTAGTTTACCAATTCGCCCTATAAGCCTAATCACTGGTGAGGCACTCATGAAATAGCATCAATCGATTAAAAGAGAAACAAAGTTTCAGCAAAAGTAAAATAACATCCAGAAACAATACTTGTTAACAAGTTATGAACATAATTCACACTTAACACACAACAAAAAGAGAATGGGTGAATCTTGTGATGAAGGTGGGCCCTGTCCTTCTCACAAGATTCCCCAGGACACAAAAATTAAGATGAGGTACTCAGAACAAAACTCTATTCATTCATCAATATGCCATACTACAGAAAAGATTCAGTCTCGTTCCTTCAACTACAATCCTTGTGTTACAGCTTGTTCTCCCCCTTCTAATGTAGATGTCTCCTCTTTATAGAGAAGACATCTATTACAAAAGATTTACATTATAGATTCTAGTTCAACCCTTCATACAAAAATAGGGAAATCAGTTTCCCGTCAACAGAATGTTGTTACAGTAATTTAGATTATGAACGTTACAACCAATGTAACATCTTTCTCAGTGATCGATCAGGTTCCTTTCTTGTTGTCAAATCTGGTACACAAATCTCAACTGTCTCCTTGAGATTTGCATGTTGTTCTTGTTGTTTCATCTTCGAGATTTGTGTGTTGTTCCTACTGTTTCAGCAACTGCAAAAGATAGTCCTGCCAGCTTTAGGCAGTTTCAACAATGCGGTCTGCACATCATTCTTTAATTGTTCAGCAACTCAGTCAACTTCAAAGATCAATTATAAAGATAGCATGATTATGTGTTAAATAATTAAACATATAGCAATGAGAAGAGTCACTGTATACCTTTAGAATGATTGAGTCAAAACACTAGCAAGGACTTTCAAATATGGGTTGAAAAGGGTAATATTATGACAAAATATAAGGTCAAAGAGAGACAATATGAAGTCCTAACAATTGTAATGTGAAGTAAGACAACTTGATGGATGTATATTAGAGAATAATTAATGAATAGAACTTCTTTATTCAAACTAAAGCTTGTGTTCTTATTTGTCTTGTGTTTGCATGTTTATCTCTGCTTTTAAATAACAAGTGGTATCAGAGCAAGTTTTAGCAAGGTTTCAAAGAACCAAAGGATTTAAGAAGGTTGTGAGCGAATTCCACTAACAACCTTGGCTATTGTGAGTAGCCTGCAAATCAAAGTTTGCATCCCTTGGTCCATAAGCAGAAACTACATTTCATTGAGAGTTTGTAAACCCAACTATTAAAATACTAGGGTGATTATCCTACAGAGCCACCACCATATCAAGAGGAAAGAGCCACCAACACTAACGAAAGGAGGATTCTCCACTGTAAGATGTAGCCATGAGCGTCCATAAGAATCTTCTTTGAAGAGCTTAGCAAAGTTTCTAGTGGGAGCCACCGTTAAAGTGAAGGTTAAAATATTTCATTTTAATGATAATCAAGTGTATGCAATGTTCATTTCTAAAAGGATGTCACAATAAGGAAAGGAGACCGAAGATAAAAGAAAGACAACAATCATGGGTCACAAAGAAATACTAAGGCAAATCGAGAAAATAAATCGAAAGGAAGAGCCAAATCATTTTGAAGAGTTCATAGAGGTTCTCACCACATTCATGGTATCTAAAAGAGAAGTAGATGAAGTAGAAAATTTCGAGGAAGAATGGATCATGATAGATCTGGTAACACTTCCAAAATTTATTGGTAAAATTTTTTATTTTTTGGTTATTGTAAAAATGAAAACTTTTCTTCGATGTAAAGAGTTAACATTGAGTATTAGTCTAATAACCCATACGATGAAGTATGTGATGCCTTAGTATTGGATCTTATTAAACATGCATTAGATGAGAAGTCCTTGTGCAAGTTAGTAAAAGCTACATCTTCCTAGGAAGCAAGGAATACCCTCGAAGTAGAATTTGGTATAAAAGAAATTGACGTGGAGAAACAAATTCTATTACATTATGTTGAAGAATCAATATAAGTTCAATTGCAGGTATGAGAGTAAATGAGCAAGACTTTAGGAGGAAAACAAAGCTTGGAGAATCCCACTCAAATGTGGATGATGGTCATAAAGACTATAAAAGTGAAACCCATCATCTAGACATGCATATGGATGATAAAAGACACAAAAAAGATTGCAGAGTGATAGGTTGAAGCCTCTACATGTGAAGTACAGAAAGAGCATATAGATGTTAAAAAAACCCACTGTAACATGAATGTTGAAGATGATGGTGAATTCCACTATGACAAAGCACATGTGGATGGTGACTGCAAAGTGAGTTGTGAATTGGTGAATCCAAAAATAGACCTTGTTGATGATGGTGAAGCTTCCAATATAAAATTGAATAACATGTGTGATCTACTTGGTATGATTGTCGTTGATGATGGCTTGTTTGCAGCAGAGTTTGAGAATAAAAAAGAAAATTTTTCATATGAAGTAATGGTTTGTAGAGTTGAAGGTGAATCTCTCAATCACCCATCAACAAATATTAAATTTGGTGAAGTTGAAATTGTTATTGAGCACATGCATGCTCAGATATCTCACCATAGAGTGGATGAAAATTATGTTGGTGAAATTTGTGGTCTCTTTTTTGAAACAAGGATTGATTATGGAAATATGGAAAGTGCCATGTTTGATGAAGAATTTAAGGTTAAAGCTACCAATGTAGCAATATTTATAATTTCTCATGATGTAGTGCAAGATCTAGCAACAATTGATGATTAAGAAGAAGCTAAAGTGATTCATGAATTTTTGATGAGAATATCTTGTAACAACATAATAGTGGAAGATAGCCTCAATGCAATTGAAGAGGAAGAGAAGAAATAAGAGGTAAAGAAAGATCTCGTTGCATAGCATAATAAATATGTTTTTAACATTGATTTTGAGTGTGCAAGTAGACAGGACAACAATCTAGTTACAGTTATAACTAAAAGAGGAGATGAAGAAAAGATGTAGTAAAGGGCATGGAAGTTTATGAAGACGAAGAAGAAATCATTGAAACAATCTTTCAAAAATGGATTCAAGAAGAGATGGAATTCTACTATCAAGAAATATGGCAGAAAGAAGATCAGGAATATGAAGCAGGAGAAACATGGAAAACTTCATAGTTTGAAGATGACGAGTTGTGGTAGTATTCCATGAGTGAACGCATCTTTCAAGAGGAAGTTATAGAAGATAGACTCTGAAAATTTAAATTGTTTTTTAGAACAAACTTAAAATAAGTAAAATAAAATTGTTGTAGTAGAAAGTCGATAAATATGGAGCTTACATCAAGATATCGCAACTAAAAATGAAGCAGTTTCAAGAATATGGAAGAAATGAAAAAGAAAAAACTGTATTGTAAAAAGTAATTTGAGTCAATTTTTTAATGGAAGCGTAGCATGCATAGTTGAGTCACAATTAAGTTAAGGTTGAGCCATGTGGTCGTAATTAAGGGGGAGTTTTAGAAATAGTAATTACTCTTGTATGCATGCAATGCATGAATAGTAGAGTTAAGTTAAGGAAAACAATTTGAGTCTAATATTAGAAGTCAAGTGAGCCAGAGTTAGAAGGTTATTATTTGTCTAGAAAAGTTAAGTCAAGAAAAATAAAAATGTTGAGTTAACTGAAAGAAAAGTTAGAAAAGTTTAGTTAAAACGTGAAGTCTTAGTTTGCATGAGGAAAGAAAAGTTAGAGTTTGCATGATTCCATATTTAAAAAGTTTGGTGTTTGTATATGTGTGGTTGGGCCATTGTAATTTGAAGCAAGAAGAGGGAATAGTCGCAGCTCGGTGGATGTATATGAGAGAATAATTAATGAATAGAAATTATTTATTCAGGGAGAAGCTTGTGTATTTATTTGTCTTTTGTTTGCATGCTTATATTTTCCTCTGACTAACAAGAAATTATATCCCTACACTTTGTCATGTATAAAAATTGTGTCATGACTTCTCCAATGACCCACCCAATCATGCTATACATTTGGTGATTGCACATTATCCAAACGCATATAAAATTACGCATTTTCCCTCCAACTCCACTAAATATTCATCTCATGTTAGCACTTATAATCTAAATATTACTTGGTCAAATTCTTGTTTCCTTAGCCAAATCTCGTGTCACATTTACAAGAAATCATTCCATCTCGTGGAAAATGTATCCTCATAATCGACCCCTTCTTTCTATTCAATTTTTTTTCCACAAGCCCTTCTTTATGCTTGTCAAATGACCCATCTTCTTTATACTTGTTATTGAAGACCCACTTGCAACCTATTGGTTTCATTCCCAATGGAGGATCCTTTATCAAAGCATCATATTCTTTATGCATCATTTCTTTCCATTCATTGTGAGAAGTTACTTATTTGAAGGAAGTTAATATGTAGAAAAATTTATTTCACAGTCATAAGAAACATCCATATCAATAGGTGAATTAGGATTGTATACACCACCTCCATTATGTCTAGTTGAGCTTCTCGTTCTTATCTTTCCAACCTCATCAGGATGAACATTTTCAAGCGTCTTTCTTAGCCATTTTGGAGGACCTTTCTGAGATGGACCAAGATTCTTAGTTGATAGAGATGGGTTTGAATCAATATTTTTCCTCCCAATTATTTCAATCACATCACTCAAAGTGTCATCTAGATTAGCGGCTGGAGATTCATGTCGGGGAGAGAGTGCTTTAGAAGGAGATTCCACAGATTGATCTAGTATAGGGATCCCCCCTTCAAGATGTGGAATCTCATTATCAAACTCTTTAAAGGACTTTGCATGTCCAAATCTATCCAAGCGATCAAGTTGTCGCTCAACAACATTGTCAATATTGGAAGATTCAAGAAATATCACATCTCTAGATATTATAAACTCATTATTCACTTCATCATAGAGACAATATGCTTTGCAGGTATTTTAATATCCCAAGAAGATACATTTGCGACTCCTTGCACTGAGTTTGTTTCTCTATTCCTTAGGTATCAAGGCATAATAGGTGGAACCAAAAGCCCTAATATGCCTCACCGAAGAAATGTGGCCATACCACATTTCATAAGGAGTCTTGTTTATGATATCATGATATCAACACCTATTCTTTCTATACTCAACACATAGAACCACATCAACCCAAAATATTAGCTTAACATTCTTGAAAAACATCATTGAACATACCATATTTAAAATTTCCTTGTTCATTCTTTCAACTACTTCGTTCTGTTGGGGAATATAAGGAACAATTATTTGAAGGAATAGGGCCACACAAATCAGAATGAATGAGTTAAATATTTCTATGTGCTCTGGAATGAGAATCATGAAATGATTGTTTGTTGTGCTTTCTTAAGGCGCAAGCATCACATTGCTTAAGTTTCCTAGGAATAGTTGGCAAACATGAGAGACCATTTTTCTTCAGCAAACGAAGGTTGTCATAGTTCAAATGTCCAAAGATAGCATGTCATAAAAGAATTGATTGAAGTGTGCCTTCATCATAATGAGAACTGTATAAAAAGTTTTTTGCATGAGCAGAGGTTCATTGCAACTTTAGAAGTCTTATTCTATCCTAGTCATAGAAAGTGGGTGATTTGATGCTTTTTTGACCTCAACATTGCCAATTAATATATGAATGGAGCATAAGATATTTGTAAACAAATTTCTCAAACATCTATTGAAAGAACTAAGAAAGACAGTCTTAGTTGTTTGAATACTAAGCTAGTGATCCAGGTGGATATTGGTGGTCACCTGCCAAATCCACTTGGACCCCCACCATTGTTTCTTTCAGCTCTTCAGTTTCCTAAATTGTAGCACAGTTTACTATTTTTAGCAGTTTTTTAGGTCCTGAACTTCTGGAGCCGTTTTGAGGCCCTAAACGACGTTTTTTGGGAAATCTGGGGGCAACATGGGTCCATGGACCCATGTTGCCCTTCCCAAAGTAGCAGTGCTCAGATAGATCTTTCTAACGAGCTATTGTACGTGTCAAACGGAGATCGTATGCCAAAGTTAAGACCGCGGGAAGTTGATGTACCAATTTACCTAAACGGGGCCCACAGTTTGGTGTTTCATCTTATAGGGTTAGGTTTTGGAATGCTAAGGGTTTTCCATTGTTTCTCAACAATAAATAGGCCTTTGAGCCTCATTGTAACACAGTTCAGAGGCATGTAGCCGCCACATCTCTTCTCAGAGATAAGCTACCATCACCCTAGCTGGTTTATTTTCAAATCTATTTGTAAGCATATTTTAGTGTTTTCCATTAATGAAATGAAGTATTATTTCCGCTGCATCTTTGTGTATATGGTTATCTCTGTATTTTGTTGCGTTCGTGTTTAAATCCGGATCAGCTAGTGATCATGTAAATAAGTTTCCTCACTACATAATAAGTTTTCTACATAATTCAAGAGTCATTTGTCCCTGCATATAATATTCATTTACTGCATAGACATTCTCTTGTAAACACATTAAGCAACCTTTCAAAATTACTTTGATTTCAAACACTAATCTCAGATCTCTAAATAAATTTAAACAAGATAAGTGACAGACTTCTACTGTCAGGTATTCAAAGCATCAAATCACTCTTAACATATTTTGGAAGGCATACAACACATTGTGCAATAGCGATAGATATAGAATTAGTCACGATTCAAGCTACAAACTAATTTGTGTTATTGATATACAACATTCATATACAATTAGAACATCATCTGCATAGAATAAGGTAGCCTAAACAAGTAAAGAAAGATAAAATTCATTAAATACTATTTTATAGATCTACTCCATATTACACTGGCAAGGACATATATATTCATTAGGTCATTAAACAAACTTCAAATCTCTAGGATTTGAGTCTCCTTGTGCTCCTGATGCGCTCCTAATAAGAGATAATGCTAAACAGATGCACAAAATTGCTCTTGATAGACCTCCTTTATATAGTTATTTGAGCCTTCAATACCACAGGGAGGAATTGATGATGGAATTTGGAAATTTCCAGAGGATTACCTTGGGAAAATACCATGGTTTGGCATATATATAGATATATATATATATATATAGTCTCTTTCACTCACATAAAATAATGTACTTCTCTTCTTTGGGAAGAATTTTATAACTCATGTTTTGTATACAAGGCGTGCGTTACCCTAGGTATTAACACTCCTCCATCACCAACAACCTATATTACCCTTTCTCCATGCCATGAAAGGTGTCAAAACAAGGTCAAACTTCGACCAAAATTTCTCCAACTTTAGACAAGCCTTATCAATCACCTTTACGTCATGTCAATCCTTGATAAGGCTTCAAAAAAACCTTAAAAACATCAATAGACCTTCATCAATTAAACTCCTATGTTTCCTTGGTTTTATTCTCCTTCAAGCAACTTCAATCCTTGTCCATCCTTATAGAACTTGTGCAAACTATATTCAATCATCTAGACACTTTTTGTAATGAATAGAAAAATTGAAATACTTTTATAATCATGAGTAAATATCCTCTATTCAAGACCTACATCAATTTCGTTCATAAACAAGAGACATACTAGTGGGACATCTTCCTTCAACCATTCTATCCCACTCTAATCAAGTATATTAGACATGCAATATGCACATCAATTCATATGATCTATGAAAACATCAATCATCAATATAAGGTATACATTAGTGTAGGTTGTCATCAAGGGAAAAACTAGAGCCATAATTCAACACACTAATAGTCGTAAGAACTGACATTGCCATACAAACACACTTCTTTCTCTCCACATCGGCTCAACCCTCACAAATCCTCAATCTATAATATATAAAACTTAGTCTTAACACCTTCCCCACAAGGCACCTCATATAGTCTCACTCTCACCTTTGTGGTTGCAATCCATCATGTTGTTGTGTATTTTGAAGATGAAGTGAGATGGTTACATGAGTCATCATATCCATGCTTAAATTGGTCCACCACGATATGGGAAGCTTTATCATACTTCTCTACCAAATACAAGAGGAGAGGAACATTGGAACAAATTTTTCGATGACAATCCTCCATGATCCACTTAAGCTCCTGATTGTATGGTCTCTTACCCCTAAGAATATTTGTGCTTAATCCAAATTCCTCTTTGGCATGCCTATACTAAGGCTACAAATTCACCTCATCACATACTTAGTATGTGATCTATTGACCTATCTTCTCCTAAAATCATTCTAACATACTATTGTCCACAATATTCATATGAAATTACTATGAAACTCATGTGCATCATCTAGCATCTTATCCTCAATCTTATCAATACGCCACTTTAATATTGCCAATGTCTCTCAATTTGTAGTGTTAGGTCATTCAACTACTTCACTCCTTTTCCATCGTTTTCCCCATGAATCCACTAATTTCCTCTATTGATGAGTCACAAGGAAGACACTTGCGCACCTACCCTCATTATCCTACTCACAAGAGGAACCAAGTGTGGGGCTGGGGATGAAAATATTGCACAAAATATCATAAGTGCAAAAGGGTGACTACCTTCTTTTTTTGCAAGAAATATTGTCCCAAAAACACCTCATAATTATTTTAAAAAATAATAGTAGGACTCATTCTTCCACTTCATTACTCTATCTTGCCTAAAACATCCTCAACCATACTAGAGAAGTTCATATAAATCTGTGGTTTTGAGAGAAGTTTGTGTTTTGTCATATAAATTTCACTAGGTTAAAATCCTTCATCAAGTCTTATATGTATCTTTCTTCATTTTTTCTTAAATTTTATAATAATAATAACACTTATATATTGAATAAGAATATATTTATTATCACTATCTAGTGATATTCTAACCTTGACTTTCATATCAATAAAAATATATCTATACTTCTAGAACCTTTATCTCAAAAGTCAATATATAATTATATATAAATATAATTATATAATATATTAATATATATATATAGATAAGGGCATTTTTTGTTTTAAACAAAAATGAGTAGCTTTATTTAAAATTTGTGCCCAATCACAATGTGATACTATGGAGATACAACTTCAATTACGAACATCACTATGTCTATAGTTCAAGGCTTGTTGATTCAAAGACAGAATATTATCCCTCTACATTTGACAACTTGACCACAGACTGCAATTCCAACTATTATAGTAAAATACAACTTTAGACTTGTTGACTCAAAAAACATATTGTCTAAATGAGCTAAAATACTGACATACCAAAAAAACCAAAGGCCAAATTTTCCTCAAATCGGATATAGTCAATACCAAAATGACCCGCCCATGCAAAGCTTCTAGTCGGTTTTGTTGAGAAGACCAAAATGCATATAACTAACTAGTTGAATAGCTGATTACTCCATGTTTGGAGAAGAATGGTTGAGGTTGATTTACATGTGACTGATTTGTGCCTCTTGATCATCCCTCCCTGTGGAGTTCCCCATAGAAAAATTTAGATCTATTAACATATTTTGTAGTGCAAAAACTTCATCCAACACAGTGGAGATCTAAACTTGCATTACAATGATCTTATTTGAGTGAGAGAGAGATGGTGAACCTGCACTAAAAGCTAATAAAGGGCATAATGGGAGTCCTAACATTGAAAACATGTGTTGGATAAGGAGGTCTCTGACGCAGAGTCAATTTCCATAGAAGTATGAGAATTAACCAATAGAGCCATATAGAAGCTTGAACTGAGAAAAAAAGCGCAATAATCAAAGGGCATTAACAAATGAAAATTTTCCAATCGAACATGATGTCGTGATTCCAAGTTAACCTCATATCTAACTTCATCCAAGGCTCAAAATACAAGTCAAGAATGCCAATGTCAAACCATAAGCGGCTTTAACCAAGCCCTAAGAATCCCCAATTTAAAGAAAAGACATTCTCTACCTTCACCCTAATATTAGAACTGAGGCATAAAAATCCCTTCAAGTCCAGAATTTGTCCACCACCCCTTTCATGGTGTTGAACAGGTAAATCCCCTCTACGGACAGAGGCGATCCCACTAGCTCAAATGGGGTCTAGCAACAATCAAACAACGCTAACACGCAGGTTCCTAATTGCAAATCAAAGATCGATGACGAGGACCTACCTGGATTCCAACGCTAATACTTGTAGAAGAGTCGTCGCTCCCATTCCTTTGCTCCGGCTAGTCACAACCCCCACGATCCTCGTGAACGAACACCTGCACATGCAAAGAACGACGACGATACAAGCATAAAATCCAATAGATGAAACTATATATCAGTTAGAAAGGATATAACTCAATCATCATTATAAAGACAATAAGAGTGGAACCATAATGATAGTCATCTATTAATGAATAATAGGCAGAGAAAGATACAACCAAGGTTCTGAC
>APFE030802318.1:196395-210547 GCA_000404065.3 Pinus taeda
TCCATTGTTTTTGGATATTGAATAGTTTGTAAGTAGTCTATAAAGACAATCATTTTGTAATGAACAACATTTGGTTTTTGATCAGAAACTTATTGTGCTCTGCATATTTTCTGAAAGTTTAATAAAGGAAGACTAATTCTGCAGTAGATATTTATGGGTTGAGATATTTTGGATATGAGTTTTCATGTTTTTGTTTTCTTTCTATGTTTTCATAAGTGTATTATTCTATTACTTATAAGAGTAAATAAACATAAATCATGTTTACTATGCCCTCTTTATATGATCAGTCATTCACAAATTTTTGTACAATTCAGCCTTGTGGTTCTCTTATAAGTATATCATTGCATTATTATTATGCATTCCATCTAAAAAGTTTTAAATGTCAGAGTATCTTAGCTACCCTGCCTCTTTGAAGGTTTCAATTTGCTTCCTTGTTAAGAAAAGTATTTGACTCCATGTCCAATGGAAATATATCAAATCCTTCCACAATTTTGAAGCCTTATTACAACAGATCTAGTCATTATGTTAAATTCATAACTAGACATTTCAAATGAGTTATAGAAGGAACCCCCCTTCAGATGGAAAGGGTTAGCTTTCAATTCAAGATATTGGTTAGAGGTTACCTCAATTATTTTCTTCCACAACCAGGGAAATTTCTGAGTGATAACATTTTGGTACCATTGCCAGGGAGTGAAGGTGAAAAATTCCCTATGAGAACGACAAGATCCAGATTTGATTGTTAATTGTGAACAGAAATTAGACATCATTCACCTAGTGACTCCATTGTCAAACAATCTAGAGTTCATAACTTCATGGCAACTCCACTGTTCAAAGATTCAGTAGCCTAAAGAATTTGTCGGTGAGTCCACTGGATTGAGATAGATCACGGATCTGCAAGGTATGCTCTAATGAATCTCTCTCATATTCCTAGTTTTCCAAATCGTATTCCTCGCATAGGTTGGCAAGAATATCTATGAATATTTACAAGTCAGGACGACGATGATGTTTCTCTTCATTTGATTAGATTTCATATGCATGTACGAAAGATTGTAGTTAAGTTGCATGATCATTATTTGAAGAAAATGTTTATGGCTACTTTGGAGGGAAAGACAACATCATGGTATTAAAAATTACCAACTACTAGTTTATAATCTTTAAAGGATTTTCATACAGTGTTTTTTGAAAATTATAAAAAAACTTATTCATATTTGTTGTTGGTTCAAAATTGTTGTGATCATTTCGAGAATTACATTCAACATTTGAAAAATATTTATGAATATGAAGTGTTTATGAATGATGAAATTTTATAAGCCCTTCATGAAAATGATTTTCAACATCAAGAGAAAATGTTTGAATCTAGCTTCCATAATATTGAGCAAAATTTTCAGGAGGTCCTAATTTCTCCTATAGCTGAAAATGAAACTGATAAATATATTAAGCTAGACATTATATACCTTCTCTTGAGTTTGATGAAGATATTCAACATTCTTTTTAGATATTAGGTGCCCAAGAGAAATTCTATGATAGTCAATCATTTTCTTTCCGCAGTTCTCTTATCTCTTGAATTACTCATGGAAGAATAGATTGTTTTAGATTCATTGGAAAATGTGGAAAGTATTTATGATTTTACACCTTTTCAAGTGAATAGTTTTGAAATTCTTGAAAAGCTAGATTACATTCTAATTGAATCACATGAAGAGTCACTCTTAGACAATCTTGTTATATATAAGAGGTATGCTATATCTGAAAATTCTCAAGGAACGACAAATTTACTTTACGATGAGAATGAAAGTAAGACTGAACAGATTGTTGTTTTTTTGTTTGAGAATGATATTGAACTTCAGAGAATAGAACAAGGATATGTTATAGATGAGTAATATCCTTCTATTGTCTATGGACCATGGGTTTCGGTTTCAGCTAGAGTTTGAGTTATCAATGCCAATTTGGAAGTGTGATCAAGTGAGCACTTGCCAAATAAATGAATCCTATTTTGGTGTATTTGGCCCAAGATACATGGAAAAGTTACTATTCCAAACATAATGACCCAAACTCAATAGTCAAAAGGAAAATTTTCCAAAGCATGTTTTGTTTTCACTTCATAAAACTATGTTTTTTAGACGTTTTTCCCTGTAAAGGCAATAACGTCGGGAGCGGTTTCCGAACAATTGGAAACAAATTTTCCAAATTTTGAAGAGGCTTTTGTCTACAACAAATCCAAAGAAAAAATTGCTTTCCTTTTTTACACACGTGTAAAGGTTTGAAATATTCGATAGGATATTTGAAGCCTATTTTTCAGGAGTTTGCAATTCAATGTTTTCCTGTTTTAGTCACTATTTTAAAACTCAGTTTGTGAACAATTGGGGATGAATTTTTAAAATCCAAAGAGTTTTTTGTTGGGAACAGGACCATTAACACAAAACTCTCCAATATTTTGCACCAATATCCTGGTTTGATATTTTCGAAGGTATATTTGAAGCCTATTTTTCAGGAATTTGCCAGAATTAATTTTTTTTATTTTTTATTTTTATTTTTTTTTAGAAAAACACCCAATTAGTTGAAGAGCCACATCATTAATTTGACTTGGGGTCAGATATTATTTCCCTCATTATTTTATTTAGTAAGCTATAGATAGATGAAGAGGTTTGAGATCCAATATTTTTGGATCTTGAACAATTTGTAAGTAGTTTATAAAGACTATCATTTTGTAATGAACAAGGGTTGGTTTTTGATCAAAAACTTATTGTGCTCTATGTATTTTCTAAAAGTTTAATAAAGGAAGACTAATTTTTTAGTAGAGATTCTTGTGTTGAAATATTTTGGATATGTGTTTTCCTGTTTTTTTTCCTTCTATGTTGTCATATGTGTATTCTTCTATGACTAATAAGAGTAAATAAATATAAATCATATTTACTATGCTCTATTTATATGATAAATCATTCAAAAATTTCTGACTTATCCTTTGTAGAATTCATCCTTGTGGCACTCTTATAAGTATACCATTGCATTCTTATTTTGAATTCCATCTCAAAAATTTTAAATCTTAGAGTATCTTAGCTACCCTGCCTTTGTGAAAGTTTTAGTTTGTTTCCTTATTAAACAAAGTATTTGACTTCATGCCCAATGGAAACCTATCAAACTCTCCCACATTTTTTAAGCCTTATTACAATAGATCTAGTCATTGTATTAAGTACATAACCAATCATTTTGATTGAGTTATGGAAGGGATCCCCCTTTTGATTGAAAGGGCTAGCTTTCAATTAAAGAGATTTGTTAGAGGTTACCTCAGTTATTTCCTTCCACAACTACATAAATTTTTGAGTGATAATACATGCAAAACTAGTAGCTGCATGCATGCATGACACTCGACCTTGTACCACTCCACAATTGGCAAGGATAACTGTTGGCTTGTTGGGGTCTGACCTAGGCTCAGAGTTAGTTAGCTAAACAAATTGTTGGGTTGTGTTATATTCTTTCCACATAGATAACAAGGGGTTTGAGGGGTACTCGTAACCCCACTTTATGGGGTCCGGGGCAGCGCCCCAGAAAATTTTGGTTTTGGACCCTATGTTAGGTTGGTCGGACCCACCTATGGTTTTGTGCATGATTTTCGCACATGTTTTTTGGACGCGATGGTTTTCGGTCCATGGTATTGGATCGATGGTTTTTTGGTCCATGGTATTGGACGTGATGGTTTTTCGGTCCATGGTATTGGATGCTTCGGCATGTATAAATATGTATTGTAACATTGAAAGGAACATAATGAAAAATCAAGCTGGTAGTCTCGGTTTTGAGATCCAGTGGGAAATCTCTGTGTATATGTGTTTTATGTGTTATGCTCTCGCATTTTTATTTTTCCAGTGATTTAGAATTCGTATGCAGGTAATTTCTGTACGGGGTTAAAACCTACATAAGGATGGTGAAGGTCTTGTCTAGATGGACAAGTTTGTCACTATTATTTTAACGTTTTTTATGACAAAGATAACTCGGTCCTTTTCATGTTTAGAGAGTTTGAAAAAAAGAAAACTCCATAAGTTATTTCTCGTAAAATAATCCCTTAGGTCCGAAACATGATAAAATAATATGAGAGAGATGTCATATCCAATACTTTAACGAGCTAGAAGAGACAAATGCTCAACCATCTTTTCTTGTTTAAAGAGTCTAAAAAGAGTTTAAAGAGGACTTTATAGTTTTCTTTTCATTTTTACATCGAAGCTCGAAAAGGGAATGAGAATTTTTCTTGGTGGTAAAAGATGCTCAATTTTCCATTAGCACATCGGATTCTATTTCTAGCCTTTCATTATGCTCAAAACTCCATCAAAAATGATTAAAATACATATTTAAGGATGAAAAATGAATAAAATGAACATTTACTTGATTTACATTTAAAAGTAAACATAAAAACTAGTTTTAACAATTCATTTTCACCATTTCATTTCTAATATTGGATTTTGGAGCTCTGAAGCGATTTTTTACCCCAAATTTCACTAGTAAATTGCGAGAGATTCTGTGGGTCATTTTTCACTCCGTTAGGACCAGGTAATAGCTATCCTTATGCTCTTCAATTCTATTCCATTATTTTTTAGTTTTGGGCAACTTTTCTCAGTTTTCTAGGCCTCCAAGGTTTAACTTCTCGTTTTTTAACCATCGCATCTTGTCCCTATTGAAAAGTACAATGCATACTAGGTTGCTAATAGGTAACCTACTATGTGTAGCACTGTCTTCAAAGGACAAGTGTGATGGGCGCAAAAAACCAAGTTTGAACAATTGTTTTTCATCAAAATTTTAACCGATTTTTGCCCAAGTTGGATCCTAACTTTCCTAATGATTGTGTTTAAGGTATTCATTGGATCAAAATGGTCATTACATGGTGAGAATGAGAACATGAAAAGTAAGACATGATTGTCTTAAACGACCAGGGCACAATAAATTCTTTAAATAACTGTGGTTTGCTAAAGTTTTTCTGCTTGTCCATCATGAGGCAACAGATGGATTTGCTACAGTATCTTGTTCATGCTTGAGATCCTATTGACCAGGTGTTTCATATCAGGGGTAAAGCTATTCCTATCACCATCGAGGATATTTATTTTTTGATGGGTTTATTGAGGCGGGGTGCCCCTCTTTCATTATCAAGACTTGCCCGGGGAGGCGAATCAGTGAGAGATTATATTCGTCAGTTCTGCTGGGAAGGATCTCCACCCAACAGAGATGGAAAGATTCATATTCGAGATGTTACTGATCGACCTTTAAGAATTGTCCTCTTTACCCTTGCTAGATTGGCTGGCAGTGCGGCTTTACATTTAGCAAATAGATCTTATATGCAATATTCCTTGGAATTCCTGGAACTGAAGGTATTCAACTGGTGTGAGGCAGTTCTTCCACTTATGAAAGATCAACTAACCAAAGTGAAGGCTGGAAAGATAAAAAAACTTTGGTTATGGGTCTATTTTGATTTCCTTCACTTTGGAAAGAATCCCACTCATGCAACCACAAAACATTTCTCTGGGAGTGCTTGGACCTAGAGAACCACAGATGCAGCGATGGGTAGACCTTATGGTTAGGCATGCTAGCCAGTCACAGATCTCATTTTCTTCTGGCTTCTTCGAGTGGTTCGACCATTAGGAGATGGATTGTGTGGAATAGCCATATGCTGGGACGGATTTTCGTGGCGATCCAAATTTAGCATTGCTAGTTAGGATGCAATGGAGCGCTATTGGTAAAATGATTTGACGACACTTTTATTTTTGAGTTTTCATTATTTTATTTTTATTTTTACCAAGAATAAATAAACTCATATGTGTATGTAGATATTGGACCAGTTTGAGCTGTGGCATGCCCATGGGAAGCAGATGATCCAGTGGAGGGAGCTGTCAAGAGGGCAATCCTTAGAGATTTAGACATAGTAGAGACCTTGGCTCAGTTGCAGGATCATGTGGAGAGCTTAACCCTCAGCATTCTGGATGTCTGGATTGTTACCCATGAGGCTGTAGCGCCATACCACTGGTGTGCCAAGTCATTAGATGAGGCTCCTGCGTATGATAGTACATGCGGTGACTTGTTATCATCAGCATAACTAGTCTAGGATGTTTTCTACATTCATTTTTGAGTTTCTGGGGTTAGATGACCAATTTTGTCTTGGAAACAAAATATTTGTAAAAACTTATATACAACTATATATTTGACTTTGAGAGTTTTATTGTGGTTAAGTGATGAAATCCTATGCAAATGATGATGTGAAATGCTTCCTTTACATATGTTGCAAATGTCTATTTAACACATAGTTTGGTACAGAGTCAGTCAATGTGTTTAAATTTCTAGAAATAAGTTGATATTCAATGAATTCAAAATGTCTTTCCAAAATTCAAACTCTTAGGAACATGCGATGAATAGCTAGGTTTCGGACGGAATAAATGCCAGTAAGCTATAGAATGACAAGTTGTGAATATAGCCTAACAATGATTCAACATATTCCATGTGAAATGGCATTAGAGAGGAGTTCAATCAACGTGCTACACTTAGCGATATTTTTTGTTGCTCGACCAATACAAATCCCTCTGAGACTCACTAACTAGGTGCTTGGAGCGAAGATGGCCCAGGCTACAGAAGATAGGTTCTACGTGCTATGAATAGCTCCATCGACATACCCAACAATGGTTCCTAAACGTTCAACATCTGCAACAAATGTGAAGTGGATTACCTAACCAAATTGAAACTCTAAAAGAAAACTAACACACAAAAATGCAATGAAAGCATATGTATAGTGAGTTTTACTACATTTAATCAAGCATAGTAATTTTTAAAATACAACCCGTTCCAGGGCTACAACAATGGAATCCCATCGTAATCGGCTAGCTCGTAGGCTCCTTTTGTCAACACATGTTTAACAATATAGGGGCCCATCCATAATGGTTCAAACTTCCCTGCTCCTAATTTGTCAGAATCCTAATCGTAAAGCAAGACCAGGTCGCCTTCTAAGAAGACACGAGGCTTAACATCTTTCTCATATTATGCCTTGATGTGTTTCTTATGTGCTTTGTTAGCCAATGCGGAATCACAATAGGTTTCATCCAGATGGATTAATTCCAAGAAACAAGCTTCTTCTTCAAAAGTATCAGGTAGCAGGTCAATTGTGAGCTTGAGGAATGAAATTTCACATTGAATTGGTAAGATTGCTTCCAAACCATACACCAACTGAAAAGGCGTAAATCCAATCGCATTTCTCACCAAGGTCTAATATGCCCACAGATCTGAGTACAAGATTAAATGCCAATTCCATTTATGGACTCCAATTATTCTTTGCAACATGCGCTTAAGGATTTTGTTGATTGCCTCAACTTTTACATTAGCTTGCAGATAATATGGAGTAGAACTATCATGAGATAGTCCTAATTTGGTAGTTAACTCGATCATCATGTGATTGCAAAAATGTGACCGATGATCTATAACTATAGCTTGTGGCACACCAAACTTGGAAACCACATGATTGAAAAAAAAAGAGCAGCCATTTCGCCACTGTTGTTCAATGTAGGCATTGCCTCAATCCATTTGGTAAAATAGTCAACAGTGACTATAATCTACCCATGGTCCCCAGCTGAGGTGGGGTTACATGTCATAAAATCAATGCCCCATTTTGTGAATGGGCCAACAACAGCAACTGGATGCAGTGGTGCAGGTGGTAATCTCATTTTATGTTAAAAAATATGACAAGCATGGCACTTTCTGACAACAACTATGCAATATTTAAATATAGATGGCTAGAAATAACCAGCTTGTAGGATTTTTTGTGCAGTTGCATAACCAGATAAATTCCCCCCACAAGCACCTGAATGGAATTCATTCAAATCATTTTCGGCCTCCTCATGAGTAAGGTGTTACACAACAATTTGTCACCGTCCCTGTTACCCCTTCTCCCGTACCTTGGAGGACTCATTCCGAGACCTGTGAGAAGTGACATGACCTGGAAACACTTGCATTGTATTCCCCTAGACATGAACTTCATATGCCCTGAAGACACCTTCTGCAAAATACCCATAAAAATAGCCCTTTTTCCATTGGCGCGGTTTCACTGTGTATTACTTGTACCAATGGGGGGAATCCTCCAAAGAGGGAGTGCCAGCTGGCGCTCTGTCTCAGAGTTGCACTCGCGCTAGCCAAGTTGAGTAATGTTCTTAACAAACAAACATCTGAAGGTTCTTCCTAACCCACTCATAAACTGAATCCATCTTGAGTTGGTTCAGTTTGGCTTCGAATCTCCATAGAAGGGAAGTGGTTTGCCACCTTCTCATGGAAGCTTCTTAGTGATAAAGACAATCCCATGAATATTGTGGATGATCCTAACTCCTTCTCCTCTATCTATAAAAGTTTTTCCTTTTGCCTTTGACAAGCTAGTTCTAGTTCTAGTTCCAAGATTCCAAAGATTGAGAATTGCTAAGTTCATGCTACAAGAAGCCTTCTTCATTCCCATAAGGCCAAATCTAAGTAAGGAGATTCTTGTCTATAACCAAGGAGAGAGAGGCTTGTTCCCATTCCCAACAAGATTTGCAAGAAATGTGCTGTTGATCACCCAACCAAAGGAGGATTTGACGTCAGAACTATGGTTGTATTATTCTTTGTTTACCAATAATAGACGACTATTATTATGGTTCCACTCTTATTGTTCTTTGTAATGATGACGAGTTATATCCTTTCTGACTGATATATAGTTGCATTTATTGGATTTTATGCTTGTGTTTGTGCTGTTCTTTGCATGTGGAGGTGTCCATTCACAAAGATCATGGGGATCGTGACTGGTCGGAGCAAAGGAACAGGAGCGTCAACTCTTCTACAAGCACTAGCATTGGAATCCAGGTAGGCCCTCATCATTGGTTTTTTATTTGCAATTAAGAACCTGCGTGATAGCATTGTTTGTTTGTTGCTAGACCCAATTTGGGCTAGTAGGGATCACCTCTGTCCGCAGAGGGGATTTACCTCCTCAACAATTTGGCGACTCCACTGGGGATGTGGCTTTTTGTCTTGTTGTTTGTTTTGTTTTGTTGTTTGATTTGTAAACTTTAGACATAGCTTGAAGTACGGCTAGATAGCCTTCGAAACGCTTTTTCTTTACATTAGCGAAGTAGATCAACGCCACTTCAGTCCATCTCTGGTTTGGTTTACGAACTGAACGGTTTGGAACTTGCCTTGTTTCTTGGTTGTTTCTTGGTTTCTCCTGCTTGTTTAGCCTTCTGGGTTGAGTTCTTGTGCTGCTTCTTGTCACTTGGTGTACCTGGATACTGTCGGCCTAGCTTTGGCTTGTTTGTTTTTTATTTTTGCATAGAAAACTTGATTGGCGCGCTTTTATAGTGTTACAGTCATGCCCATTGGCGCTTGTTGCTCATTGACAACCCACGCCAATCCCTGAAAGGCGCTAGTTGCAGCTTGACAGTCACACCAGGCTTGGGAAATTTTGAAGTTTGCTTGGTTCTGAGCCTCTTGAGCTTGTTTTTTTGTTCTGGGTACCTTTTTTTGACTACTTGAGTGTGTTGGAGTGTTGTTTGACTAGCTTTGATGTTTACCCTTAGTGTTTGCTTTTTTCCATTGATTTCACATTTCTAGCCCTAGGGCATCTAGTGGCTTTGTGTGTCGAGCCTTCCTCAGGTGTTTTGATATTCTATTGGTCCAGTCAGCTCTTTGATTACTCCCTTGCACTTGTTTGGTGGTTGCAAATCGTTTTATTGCGTTATTTGGGTGACTTTCTTCGTTTTCACTTGAATTCCACTTTGCTTCACTTTGAGCCTAGATTACACGGCTCATTGGTGTCTTTAGGACTTTTATTTTTCTTTGGAAGTTTGCTTTGTGATTTAGGGAACTGAATGTGCTTGTATTGAGTAGAATTTGTTTGTTATCATTTCTCAAATTTTGTTTAATGCATTTTTCCATCAGCATAAAAGAAAAAATCTCTTTTGCTTTGTATTAGTTAATGAGAATTAGAGCTTTTCATTTTGATTAGTGATTAGTGATCTTGAAGAAAAGTTTGCTAATTTCCATTAGCTGCATTAGAGAGGTTCTTTGTTGTTTTGTGATCATTTCGTTGCATGAAAGCTCTCAAACCCTCTCATAACTAGCATTCATCGAATGAAATGACATGTTTTGGCATATAGTTTGCATTTAGGGAATTTTGAGATATTACATACAGTAAGGCCTAAAAACTGAAACCTAATACAAGATCAGCTTTAAAATGAACTGAATGAATCTAACAGTGCATTGGAACATAACGTACACTTTTTAGAGGTCTAGGCTATAGATGTGCTCCGGTGTCGTTAAACCTAGTCACTTTTGTTTCCACTCGAGGTTGGGTGATTCCTCCTTTTGTGATTCAATTGTGGTCTAGTACGGACTTGTGCTCCCACGTACCGTTGAGTATATGGGGAGACCCCACTAAGTTATCATCCTTTATCCATAGGAAGTTGTGTCTGCCGCCTTACGACCTGTAATGCACCGAACACAACATTCAGGAAGATTGATTGCCATACAGAAAGTCCTTGGTTTTCATACGATTGCCAAGGTGTATATGGAGTTTTATGGATTGTCTGGTAAACCTTTTACCTAGTTCTCTAGAGTAGTCACTTTTTGATCCTTTTTGGACTCCCTAAAAGAAAAGGCTCACTTGAGCATTTGTCACTTCGAGCTCACTAAACATTCGAACGCGACTAGAGTCACCTTTTTGTCCTTTTCTCGACTCTTTAAAGATGAAAAGGTCAAGTTATGTCCTTGTGTCTTAAAATTTATTCGGCCACATTCACACTTACCCTGTTAGATCTTGTTTGCGTTAGTTTGAGTAGGGTCTTTTCTCGTTAGTTTGTCTAGGATTTTTTGAATCGAATCATCTTGGTGGAGTCATCGATCCTGTCTCCTATCCCTAGTGACCAAGGGTCTCCTTCTTCTACTGCTCCTAAGACACCGGTTTGTAGTGACACTTTCCCTATTATTCTGAGTGTCCAACCGTTGAACTCTCGTGCTCCAGAAGACGATTTTGACGATCTACATTGGAACCCTGTTTGGTAGCCTTCCGAAGAGGATACTCCTTTTACCCCTACTGGTGTTTCAGTCTCAATGTCTTCCTCTGACATGGATGACACATCTCCTATCGCGAGTGAGACACCAGTTGTGACGAGTGTCGAAACTCCTGTCTCAGCCGTAACCCCACCCTTCACTGTCACCCCTCTCGGTGTCATGTTTCATTTACACTATAAGGCTTTGAGGAATGTTATGGGTTCTAGGAACTCCTCCTTAGGTACCATGTGGGATCACAACATCACTCCCACTACGGGATATTTTATTCCTCAAGTTCACAATACAGTTGTCACTTCAGTCCCGACTATTCTGACTGTTTGTGTAGCGTCTTCAACACTGGTTGTTAGTGCCATTACGACATCTTCGATTGTAACTACTATTGCTAGTTTGTCCCACGGTTCAGTAAATAGTGGCCAGTCGGTACCTACATCCGGAGTTGTCGATCCTTCGCTTAGTGCCCCACCTTCTTCTGGTTCCATTCCAGCAGGGGAGGCATACAATCAGTATTTACAGGCCATCTAGAATCCGGGCGTGCAAGGTCCAAATCATTATTATGACCTCGTAGGGCATCATCTTTATATTGGATCCTTGCCATCTCAGCCTGCAGTTGATGTCTCAGTCCCGTTAAGTGTTGCTTGGTGTACAACGCGTTATGGTAGTGGCCAAGCACCCCTTTCAGATCAAGGACCATCTTATCAAGGACCATCTTATCAAGGTCAGCTGTCTTACACGCAACCTTCTTATGGGTAGAAATATTATGGGCAATCTTATCCAGGGCAGCCTGGAGGCCCATAAGGACAACCCTTTCAAGGACAATCTTTGGCCTATGGTGGTACATATTTCACTTATCTTGGGAAACCCTCTGGAAATCTAGGACAACCTTATATGCAACAAGGACAACGTGAAGTCCAGCAGGGATACCCTTCCGGTCAACCCTATGGGAATCCGGGACAACCTTATATGCAAAAAGGACAACCTGGGATCTAGCAAGGGTACCCTTCTAGGTAGGGTGGTCAGCCTTACGTACAGCAAGGCCAACCCACTACCCAGCTTGGTCAACCATCTGGACAAGTTGGTCAACCCCAAGGTCAAACAACTGTCCAGTCCGCTCAGCCATCTGTTCCGCAAGGACAACCTAACACCCAGCAAGCTTAACCTTTTGGGCAAGTGGGTCCATCCCAAACTCAACCAGGGAAACCTTCTGGCTAGGTGGCCCAATCTCCACCCTCTCAAGGACATCTTTCTGGGCTTGCTCAACCGGGCATGCAAATGGTGATTGCTTCTCAAGCTCAACTCGGTTTTCAGCCCCAAGCTGGGCCCCAGACCCAAGCTGGTCTTCAAATGCAAGGTGGGTTTCAATCTCAAACTTCTTACCAAGCGCAGCTTGGTCCCCAAGCTCAGTATGGAGCCCAACAACCTTATGGTTACCAGCAACCTAGGGGCAAGCTCAGTTTGCCCCGTACCAAAATTATCAACAAATGCAGGTCACTCCTTATCAGAATTACCAGCAACAGTATGTTGCTCCTACAGGCCAAGTTGGTAATCAATGGGGTGTTGGGGGGAAATCCAAGGTCAACCGCCCAGTTATGGCTACAACCCCTATGGGAAAAATCCCTATGGACAGAACCCTTATGGGCCAGGTCCGTCCAGACAAAATCAATGGGTGCAATCCTATTTTTTAAAATTCCCTCAATAGGGGTCAATAAAACAAGTTAAAGAAATCTAAAAATGGATTAAAATGGAGTAGGATAGGAGTCCTCTTACCTGGAACTGGTGGCGCTCCAAATGGTCACACGGATTCGTCACAATCGTCGCCCGAAGATCGTACACCAAAAGCACTATTGTCACTCTCCAATGAAGTAAAAGTAAAAAGTAATTTTGGTTTTTACCATTTTCACATATTTATATCTTTTTTAACCCTAAATAGGTTTTAAAAGTCCTTCTTATGAATATTTTAATATATATTTTTGTCGAAAATGGATTTTACACTTGTTTTTGTGCAGTGACAGGTTTTTGTGTGACTTAGGCGACGGAACGAGTTGAATTTTATACTTTTTTCGGACTCAGTAAATACACGAAAAAGTCACTATGGAGTCATCTTTCTGCTCTTTTCTGACTCTCTAAATGTGAAAAGAATGCTGAGTTATTCCTCTCGACTCGTTAAACATAAATGAGAGGCGGACGTGTTTAAACTCTTTTCCGACCGTGTAAAGACGAAAAGATCGTCAGACCCTTGTCGTTTTAGGTTCGTTAACAGTTACGAAGTGACGCGATTTCGATCGCCTTTTTGTTAAGAAATTTATCCAAGAACACAAATTAATTACGGAGAATTACTTAGAGGAACAAATATAAAAAATAACCAGCAATAACCATAAACACATGAACACACATGTTTATATGGGAAAACCCCAAATCTGGGGAAAAACCGATCATAATGAAATTTCATTATCCTTGGCCAAAACCCTGGCCAATCCAATGTTTATCTGGGAAAACCCCAAATCTGAGGAAAAACTGATCATAATGAAATTTCATTATCCTTGGCCAAAACCCTGGCTAATCTGGCCAAGTGAGCCTTCACCGCTCACCTCCAGGCCTTTTCATTACAATGAAGTCCTTCAGCCTTTTATAGGCTCCATTACATATAATACCATAGGTAGAATACCATGGGTGCACAATACCATGTGCCCCAAAACCATCACTGTTTAACTTGGTCAACTTTTGACTCTATCCCCATTCAAGTTTACCTAACAATTCCCCCCTTAAACATGACTTGGGGTTCCTTGACTAACTCCAGCGAAACCTGCTAAGTGAGACAATCCCGCTCACTCTAGCTCTTACCCCCCTCAGAGTTTTTACCCGGGGTTTTGTTAACCCGACATCCCCCTATCACCTAGGTATAACCCAAACTTTATTGGTGATTACCGAGGGGTACATATGCCTTACCAGGTCTTACAGTAGTATGCCCATTTACATGCAATAATTTTGACTTCATTATTTTTTTTTTTGTTTATTGTTGTTGTGATTTTGATCCATCCTCTCTCAACAGGGGACGGGTTTGATTCCTCATCCCATGAGAACTTCTCATCCCATGGGTCCCACGCACGAT
>APFE030802320.1:0-11886 GCA_000404065.3 Pinus taeda
GCATTTCCTTTCCATATCCATACTAATGCATCAGAAAAAGTTGTGGGGGGAGCCTTGGGACAAGTAGAGGATAAGTTTCCTTATGCTATTTATTTCACTAATAAGAATTTATCTAAAGCTAAGTTGATTTACATTGTCACTGAAAAAAATCTTAGTTGTAGTACATTCTTTAAACAAATTTAGGCACTATATCACTGGGTACCAAACTTTTGTTCATATTGATCATGTAGCCATTAAATATTTGATGAATAATCCTGATGTCAATGCTAGGATAATTAGATGGTTGTTATTGTTGCAACAATTTTATTTGACTATTATTGACAAACCAAGGAAAGAAAATGTGATTGCTTATTTTTTTCCAGGTTAACCTTGTCTGTAGGAAATGAAGAGATGGTGGATGATCAACTTCCATATGAGCACCTCTTATTCATCTTGGTGCTTTCTCCTTGGTTTGATGACATAGTGAACTACTTGGTTGCTGGGAGGTTCCCTCCTCATTTATCATCCAGGGATAAAAAGAAATATTATAAAGAAAAGATCTCCTTTCAATTGGATTGGGGGTGATCTTTTTAGATTGGGACAAGATTAGATCTAGAGGATATGTGTAAGAGAAGAGGAGGCATTTGACATCCTCACAACATTTCATGATGGAACTTGTGGAGGTCATTTTGCTTCTAAAAGGAAAACCTTTAAAGTCTTACAGGCTAGTTACTATTGTCACACTTTACATTAACATGCAAGGAGATACAACACTAAAGGAGATACTATGGGAAAACTGACACCCAAGGATTAAATTACCCTAAAATCTCAAGTGGCCTTAGAGCCATTTGATAAGTGGGGCATGGATTTCATTGGGCCATTTGATCCACCATCAAGACAACAAAGGTACATCATTGTGTGCACTGGTTACTTGACAAGGTGGGTTGAGACAAAGGTAGTCAAAGCAGTAACTGAGAAGAAAGTGGCAGATTTTTTAAGAGAAAAAATCTTCTACATGTTTGGGTATCTAAGGGAGGTATTCACTATCAAGGAGAAAAATTCACATCTAATTTCATTGAATATCTCATGAGGCAACACCATATCAAGCACAAGACATCCACTGGCTATCACCCTTAAGAAAATGGGCAAGTATAATTCGCGAACAAAGCATTGGAGAGAATCCTCACTAAGGTTGTTAGTAGTAGCAGGAAAAATTGAGGATAGAGACTAGTAGAGGCCACTTGGGCCTATAACACCACTTGGAAAACCACCATTTGATTCACTCCATATGATTTGGTTTATGGGAAGAAGGATTTTCTTTCTATTGAGTTTGAATATAACACTTTGAGAATGGCATCTTAGTTAGACTTAGATGTCACTACAACACAACAAGAAAGGTTGCTCCAACTGAATGGATTAGATAAGTTCAGAATGAAATCTATCCTACACACTGAAGTTATAGAACTGCAAATGAAGGTTTGACATGACAAACATATCAAGGAAAAGACTTTTCAAGAAGGGGATTAGGCCTTGTTATATGATTCTAGGTTTAAATATTCTAAAGGGAAGCTAATGACAAGGTGGTTGAGTCCATACCTAGTAGAAAAGTGTCATGAAAATGGATCTATCCAGATTAGAACCATTTCAGTTCAGAATGAAATCTATCCTACACACTGAAGTTATAGAACTGAAAATGAAGGTTTGACATGAAAAACATATCAAGGAAAACACTTTTCAAGAAGGAGACTGGGCCTTGTTATATGATTCTAGGTTGAAAGATTCTAAAGGGAAGCTAATGACAAGGTGGTTGAGTCCATACCTAGTATAAAAGTGTCATGAAAATGGATCTATCTAGATTAGAACAATTTATGAGGAAGGCATTCCCTTACTTGTAAATGGTTATAGGTTGAAGCTATATAGGATACCTCTGTCCAAGGAGGAACTTATCAGTTCAGTCAATAAAGAATTAAATGTGATTGGGAGTTTCATAACTTCTAGTCCACAACAATCCTAGAAATTTGAAAATAAAATAAAAAATAATAAAAATGCCTAGATGAAAACCTCTATGAGGCATCTAAGGCCAACTCCAGGGTTGAAAACCTCTCTGAGGCAGCCCAGGAGCAAAAATAAAAAAGAAAATAAATAAATAAAGGTCCCTAGGTGAAAACCTTCTTGAGGCACCTAAGGAAGGCATGCAGGTTGAAAATCTTCTCTTAGGCAGCCTGTGTGTCTCAAGAAAAAAAAAGAGACTAAAAAAAGAACAAGGAAGAAGCTTATATCATGTCTTCAAACTTTTCTCTTGTTTTGCATAATCGTACACAGTGGAAGATTTCATGGCTACAGGGAAAAACCTAAAAGCTATCATCCATTCCTCCATCCATTCACCTCATATCCATCCTCTCCATTCAAATTACTATGTCTCTCCACATCAAGAAATCCAAATTTCACCTCCTCTCTGTGATACTACAAGAAGGACATGTATTGCTACAGGAGGTCCTGTCATGCCACAGGAGGAGCTTGTGAATATAAAGGAGGGAGATAGAAGGAGGAAAACATCCTAAAATACCATTATGACTCTAATAAATGATAAATAAGGCCCTCCTATGATTTTTCCATCATCCATTCATCACCCATCCACTCTATTTCACCAAACATTTGCTCAAATTATCCACTATGTCATGCCTTAGAAAAGACACACATAAGCCACTATTTTATATTTCTACAGTGTCTACATTACTCCTTCATGAATTTAACCCTATCTTCATGGCTTATCATCATCTCCCTCATCCCCCTCATGCATACTGAAGACTTCAAGGGAAGATCAAAAGACTGCTACAGGAAGAAATTCCTCCTGTAGTAGCCTGTGCAGCCACACAACAATCACTGATATTAT
The DNA here is from genome assembly GCA_000404065.3 of Pinus taeda. NCBI lineage: Eukaryota > Viridiplantae > Streptophyta > Pinopsida > Pinales > Pinaceae > Pinus > Pinus taeda. The sequence continues at coordinate 2,873 of APFE030802320.1, forward strand.
ATTTTACCACTACCAAAAGGGATGATGAAGCTTTGTTTTCAGCTATGAAGAGACACCTCATTCTCAAGGAGGATTTCCACCAGCAACAATAACTTGGACATCAAAAGAGGCACATGCACACACACAGCAAAAGCAACAATCAAGGTATCATCAAGAATGAAGACATGCATAGGAAATAAGTCAAAGAGAACTCCCTTGATCATAATGATATATCATCCAAATCTAGCATGCAAACCTTTGTAGCGATTCGATCCAAAGGAAGGTTCAGGTATGGCAACCTAACCTCCTCCCTATGCATGAAATGACTAAAATGTGTTTTGAGCAAGAAAAGGTGTTTTAATAGGCTGGAGGTAGCTAGTGAACTTGGCCACCCTCGAATAGTAAAATCAAGTGCGATTTAAGTCACCCATGCAACGTGGAAATGTCAACTCAAAATGAAGTGGTGTCCTTGAAAAGTGGGGTGATAATCATTAGGAGAGAGAAATGATTATAGTTAGTGGGGACAATGTTCCAAAGGAGGAAACTTGGGTTAATGCCAAGTCACTAGAGCGCTCCAATATTTTAACCAAAAGGGGATATTAAGTGTTGGATCAAATTTATTTTCACCATCACTCATTACAAAAATAGGTAGAGGAAGGATGATCTAGTGCATCGAGCAACCTATAGTGCCACAAAGGAGTTTTGAACCCTGTCTTCAAGTGCTATAGGAGAAAGCTACAGGCATGCCTGCAATTGCTATAGAAGGGATGAGAGGAGCTACAAGGGGATTTGGGAGGAGAAAAAGAAGTCACATTGGCTCAATATTGTCTCAGAACCTTCATGCATACTTCGAATTTCTCTGATAAGAAGTAAGTGACACCCTCCTTCTTTGTTTCTACACCCAATTTCATGAGAAGTCTTCTTGAAACTAAGAGCCTATAATAGTCAATTGATCAGTAGGAGGTATTTTTGAAGTTTTTGTGGATAAGAGAAGAGGAAGTAGTTTGGTTGATATCAATTCGATCACCCTTCTTTCTCACTACTACCAAGCACATTACCTTTGTTTCACCACTGAGACTGTTTGAAATTTTTTGAATTCGACACCTACATAGCATTAAGGAGTAATAGAGAAGAGACGGGTGGAGGATTTAACATATGGGAACCCTCATACACTAGGATAATCCACCAACACCCTCCTGTAGTTAACATCTTTAGAAGACACCAGTGGTTGGAATTCTTTGAGTTGCTAAAGGGGTATGCTGATGATCTTGCCCATGAATTTTCCATGGAATTGCACTCTCAAGAGGAAGACAATGCTACAGTTGTTATTAGAGGATTGGCCATCTCTCTCAGTCCTAAAACCAGAAGTAGAGTGATCACCTTGCCTCTAGGGATTAGGTGGAGCAAAGAAGATAAACAAGTAAGTGTCAGAGCTAGGAAAAACTTCTTCCTTTCAAAACATAAGCATGTAGAAGATAAGAATGGAGTGAGAATAGAAAGTAATTCTGATTGGTAGTTTGATGAATTATGCAAGATAAATTAGCTTCCTTTCTGCAAGTAGATTTGATAGTTTAATGAATTATGCAAGAGAAAATAACTTTCTTTTTGCAAGTAGATTATTCTTTATCCTTTCATGAATTGATTAGTTATCATTTACAAGTTGAGTAAATGGCATTTATACTTTCATATCTAGAAGAAATTTCCATTTGTACCTTCATCAACAAGCTTTCATTCTAATTTAGTAGGAGGAAGGGTCTCTACGCACTTTTGATCTGATGTCATAACTAAGGGTGGCATGAGTGGAATCCTATGTATTATGCATATAAAATTGTCACTTCGAAGTTTGTACAAACCTCAGGTTGATAATTGAGTTGAGGATACCTTAGGAGTTGCAACATTCTTGGTGCAATACCAGGGCTCACCATGAAAATCTACTTTAGCTGCTGGTACCAGTCATCCTGTTGCCATGTCTGTAAGATCGGTTCCTACAAATCTATCCCATAAGAGCTCACAATCCAAATATGATTCACTTGCAGCCTCCTACTAAGATCATCTGCAACCTAGTTCTCCTTTCCCTTAATGTACCTGATCTCAAAATCAAGCTCACTAAGAATATCCAACCATCTAGATTGCATGGCATTTAGATTAGGTTGTCCAAATAGATACCTCAACCCACTATGATCACTCATCAAAATAAACCTCCTACTAAGAATATAATATCTCAACATATTCAATGCATGAATGATAGTTTCCAACTTGATATCATGGGTCACATAGTTTTGCTCGTGCTCATTCAGTTTCCTTGAATTATAGCATACCACCTACCCTTATGCAACAAGACTCCACCAATTCCTTTCTTGCGAGAATCTATACAAACTACAAACTCCTTGTTAGGATTTGCAATCTTCAATACTAGATAATTTGTAAGAAAATGCTTCAATTGATTAAAACTAGATACACACTCCTCACTCCATTCAAACTTCTTTCCTTTTCTCTATAAATAGGTAATAGGATGACCAATCCTTGAGAATTTTTTGATGAACCACCTGTAATATCCTACTAGTCGCATGAATGATCTCACCTCATCCACATTACTAGGAATTGGCCACTCCATGATAACTTTAATCTTTTTTGGATCCACTGCTATCCCTTCCTTAGAAACAACATGTCCCAAGTAATGAATCTGAGACTGAAAGGATTTGCACTTGCTAAGATTGGAATACAAATGATGCTCTCTCAACAATCTCAATATTGCATGCTCCTCCTCATTCTTGGAATATATCAATATATCATCAATAAACACTATCACAAACTTTTCCAAGTAAGGACACACCACAATGTTCATCAAGCACATGAAAGTAGTTGGAGCATTAGTAAGACCAAAAGGAACCACCACAAACTCATAATTCCAATACCTCGTATGGAATTTGGTCTTGTATATGTCTTCTTCCTTGATGCACACATATGATATCTTGATCTTCGAAAACACTGCTCCTCCCTTCAATTGATCAAACAAGTCATCAATCCTTGGTAATGGATAATTGTTCTTGATCATCACCTTAATCAACTGCTTGTAATTAATGAACAATCTAAGAGTAACACCCTTCTTCTTTACAAACAATACTGGTTCACCCCAAGGCGATACAATTGGCCTTATGTATCCCTTGTTAATCATTTCCTTAATCTGCAACTTCAGTAATATCTTACTAGTCCCATGAATGATCTCAACTCATCCACATTCCCAAGAATTGGCCACTCCATTATAGATTTAATCTTTTTTGAACCCACTGTTATCCCTTCCTCGGAAACAACATGTCCCAAGTAATGAATTTGATACTGAAGGAAAATGCACTTGTGCTTGGAATACAATTGATGCTCTCTCAACAATATCAATACTGCATGTTCCTCCTCATTCTTGGAATATACCAATATATCATCAATACACACTATCACAAACTTGTCCAAATAAGGATGCGACACACTATTCATCAAGCACATGAAAGTAGTTGGAGCATTGGTAAAACCAAAGGGAACCACCACAAACTCAAAATGCCCATACCTCATATGGAATTCAGTCTTGTAGATGTCTTATTCCTTGGCGCACACCTAATGATATCCTGATCTCAGATCAATCATCGAGAACATTGCTTCTCCCTTCAACTGATCAAACAAGTCATTAATCCTCAGCAATGGATACATGTTCTTGATTGTCACCTTATTCAACTACCTATAATCAATGCACAATTTTAGAGTACCATCCTTCTTCTCTACAGATAGTAATGGTGTACCCCAAAGAGATACACTTGGCCTTATGTATTCCTTGTCAAGAATTTCCTTAAGTTGCAACTTTAGTTCCACCAACTATGGAGTCTTCATCCTGTAAGGTGCCTTTGATGTTGGTGCTACTCCTAGTACCAACTCAATATAGAAATCCACCTCTCTATGGGGTGGTAACTTTAAAATATCAATGGGAAACACATCATGAAACTATTGTAGAATAAGATACCTCTTCAAGACTTTCTCATCCTCAACATCCTTCCCTTTATCCTTGGAGACATGAACTGCAAACAATACACACCCCTTCCTACAACTACGCTTTGCCTGAATAACTATAACCATTCCCACTGATGTAGGATTCTTCTTTCCCACAAGATTCTCCTTTTTCCATAATCATCTGGGAACTCAATAGCCTTCTCATAACAATTTACATTGGTCCTATGAGAGAACAACCAATCCATACCCAAAAACATTATATGATCCCAAAGGAAGCACATTTAGATGTCCTAATGTAGGCATACCATTCAACTCAAATGCACAAGCTCTCACCCAATGGTGAACTTTTCTCTTGGGTCCCTATAGCCAACTTCACCAACCAAGATTTTGCATGCACTTCCATCTCAATAATGGATGTCTAATGAGCTGCTCGACTATTATCAAGTGTTGCATAGATACGAGGAATTCTTTGACCAACATCCCCAAATTTCTATGCCTCCTGAGCATTATAGATTTTAGGCTTGTCACCTTGATACAATAGATAATCCTTCTTTTGATGATCCTTGCCACAAATCCAACAATACAATGGTCACCTACAGTTACCTTTATTCTGTTGCTCTATAGGCTAAGACCGATATCCTTTCTCAGTTGCATTAAACTTCTTGTAAGGAACCACATTCTCTTTGCCACCTGCATCCTGAGGTCTTCCTTGCTTCTGAGGCCATTTCCCTTTAGCCTTCTCATTCCCTTTCCAGTCACGCTTTTTCTCATGCTTGCACTTCGACTGCTCATTCAATTCTTCAATTTCTTGATGGCTTCCTCCAACAACCGAGGCTCATCAAACTCAATTTGGTCTCTTAATGCTACTAGCAACCCACTGATGAACCTTTGAATATTCTCTTTCTCATCCTTGAGGTGAGGCACATACCTCTACAACTCCAAAAACCTGCTAGTATACTCATCACATGTCATAGAACCCATTTATAGCTCACAAAACTCCTTAGCCTTGTCATCATAATACCTCTCAGATAGGTACTTCATGAAGAGTCTCTCAAACTCATCCCAAATAATCTCCTCTTCTCTAATGCCTCCAGCATTATTGACATCTTCCCACCAGATATCTACTTTCCCTTTGAGATTGAAAGTAACTATCTTGGTTTTCATGTTCTCTGAGTAGTTATGCAATCTAAAAAACTTCTTCATCCCAAGCAACCATGCTTCTACATCTTCTAATTTCTTCATGTCTCCATCAAAAGTAGGAGGCTTGAATTTCTTGAACTCCTCTAGCAAGTACTCACTCCTCCTATGGTGCTAGCGGTGATGATGATGATGTCTTCTGGAAGAGGAACTAGAATAAAACCCATGTGTCCCAGTCCTCCTATTAGGTGTATCCAATAATCTATCACACGTCACAGTATCCTCCCTATCCAACATCTGTCCTCTATGAGACCTCTACCATCTTCCCCATTAGTCTTCTCCTCTTGTCCATAATTGATCCTCAATTGTCCATATATTTGCAAATCTAAAAGACTCTATATAATCACTGAATTAACCTTCACCTGCTTTTCCTGAGCTCTAGCAAGCCTTTCTTATGCCTCAATCAGTCTGTTATTGTCTACCTTGGAAATTTTGATCTATGCCCTTAAACTCCTCAATGTGTCTGCTAGATCATAAGAAGACTCTTCTCCTTGTTGCTCAACTAAATTTTCCACTCCATGTAATTCACATCAGGTCTATAAGGAGTTTCATGTGAACTATGATCCACCATCTTTCTCCTCATCTTTGGCCTTCTCTTTCATGCAAACATGTCATGTTAGCTAAACAAAATAGATACAATAATCAAATCATGCCTCAATGAAGTTCAAGGGAGGCTATCACATCTGCAAAAATCAATCCAGATTAAAGACATCAACATATTAACATCATGCATGATGATACAAGACTGCAGAAATAATCACATGCATGATAACCATAACCATCACAGTGGATGTTGTTACACATGCATTTAGCCCATCATGTCCAAGTGTTTGAACTTAGAAACTCTGATACCAATCTCTAATGACCCCTCCCATATTTACATGCTCTTACAAGCTCCCCAAAGTAAACATGAGATGAGTGCTACTATGACATGGCCCGACCTCCAAGTTCTAGTGATGGAAGTGCGGCCTACAAACTGAAACCTCTCTGACATCCCTCAAGGACTACATACCACTTAGGAGCCAAACAACCACCCTAGGTGATCAATCCCTTAGATGGAACCCTTTTTCTTTGACTTGACACCCCAACCACACCCTTGACGTACTATGTAGGTAGTTATGAGGTTATAACCACTATGATAAGTCTGTTTCCTTGCCGTTATGACCCAATAACTCTAGTTCTGTGCCAGCAGTTTCGAGATCTAGGCCACTTTTCAAGCTAGTCTCCATACCACTGCCTAGAACTTCCTATAAATTTATAGAAACATATTCAATATGATGAAAAACTCAACCAAACAAAACTTAAGCAAGAACTTTTCCTTGAAATGCATAGTTCATGATAGACATTTTGTCAAACATATGGTAATCATAGAAGCTACAGGTCATGAATGCATATATGATCATAAAAATTTGAACTTCACCTGAGAATCACCAAGAAGGTCTAATGCCATATCAAGATAGCTGCAATAACGCTTGTTATCCCATGCATTCATTAACCATTCAATAACTCATAGAATCATGAACAAGAGCCATAAGTAGGGCACATCATAGAACCATGCTTATAACAAACATACAACCAATATAGGAACCATGAAAAATTGGCCATAAGATCAACATAATAAAAATTATATGTGCTCATTAATCACATCAGGAAAATAGCTCATAATTACATGAAAAAGATAACTAGGTCAGGGACTTCCATGTACCACCTGACTATAGATTGGGTTGAACCAGATCTTTCTTTTAACCAATCATCCCCTTGCCATATCCTCAGCATGAATGTGGGATCTCATGGGATAAACCAAGACATAATCAACCAGGGACTCTGAAGGTTAAACCACCTCCACCCTCAAGCTACTGTGGTCTCACCTAAACCAGTCTTGAGATCACAAAATCAAACTGAGCTTAGATGCCTCAGAATTCCTTCACCATACCTTAAGGAATTTTCTCGTCTCCACCAACTAGTTGAGAGCTTCCTAGAGAAAACAATCTCCACCCCCAACCCTTGGGATTTTTGCTGAGACCACCTCACCCTGTTCCAAAATATTCCAACAAACCAAATCTCAACCAAGAATGAATCCCATCACACCATGGCTATCCAAGAAATGGCAAGGCAAGGATAAAACCACTGTCAAACCAAGAAAATCCCATGCCAATGACAAAAAAAGAACCAAATAAGAAAATTCATGCACCATGCCTTCACATCCCTCCATGGATATCACACATGCAATCTGTTACCTGCAAATATTCATGATGAATCTATTAATCCAACCTTCCCCTTGTGCTCCCTTGTTTTTCCTTTGCTTGCCCTCTTTTTCCTTTGCCTTGCTTTGCTTGCTTGCTCCAAATATAAGTGAATACTAGAGTTCTCCAAGAATACTCTAAGTTTGATAGAATATGTGAGAACCAAACGATAAAACTAAAAAAAGTTGTGAACTAGTTCTCTGATGCCTTTTTATCATTGACGCCTCTCTTTTTTTCCATTTCCCTTCATTTTTCCTCTTATTTCATTTACATGTAAATTTGTGTCTCTTCATCTTCTTATTCACCTATTTTCCTTTATTTCTCATAGTTAACGCCAATTAATGCCTCTTTAACTTTTTTTTTCCTTTTCCAATGCCTTCGCCAATTTCCTCAGCCATAATAAACCACAAGTGATGCCCACTATAGTGCTTTCCCAACATTCATCTTGTAATACATGTCCCATGACCTTGGTCTTATTATTTTTTCCTTCATTATCCTTTATTACATGAAACTTTAAGTCAGGGATGTTACACCATAGGTAGCCCTACCTATTGAATTTTATTTGATCTCTACTAAGAAATGAAGGACATATCCTAGACTGGGAAATTTATCTTCTTCCTAATTCTCCCTCAAAGTAAGGAGGAGATTTTGGCCATGTCCATGGCCTCCAGATAGGGCTCCTCAACATAAGAGAGGAAAGTGGATAATATTATGGAAGAATATAGAGACATATTCTCCTGACCCATGGGGGTACCTTTGCACTTTCATGTCAAACATTCAATCGATTTCAACCTCAGTACACTTCTACCCAATGGGTCAATATCCCATCAATCTCTTCTAGAAAATGAGGAAATCAAGTGCCAAATCCAACAACTGCTACATAAAGGGCACATATAACCAATTTCCTCACCATGTGGAAGCCCAATTGTATTCGTGTAGAAAAATATGGGACCTGGAGACTCTGCATTGATTAATGGGGTTTGAACAAAATGACAGTCAGGATGAGGTAGTTGATTCCCTAGATTGACGACCTTCTTGACCAACTCAAGGGGGATAACTACTTCAATAAGATTGATTCATATTTCAAATATCACCAAGTCCTAATAGAACCAATTTACATGTGGAGGATTGCTTTCAAGTCCAACGACGATCTTTGAGTGGTTGTTCATGCCCTTTTCGTTGACAAATTCCTTAACAACTTTCATGAGATTGATGGACATATTGTAGCCTTTCACCAGCTATTGTGTGGTTGTATATCTAGATGATATGTTCATCTTCAATAAGAGTTGGGAAGATCACTTGCAGCATATTGGATAGGTCCTTCACACTCTATGGTAACACAAGGTATATGATAAATTGGAAAATTTATCCTTCACCATGGACAAGGTTGAATATATAGGTTACATTATTGATGAGAAAGGTGTGCATGTGGATTTAATTAAGATCCAAGTCATTCGAGATTGGCTAGCTCATATGAATCTAACAAAGCTTCACATCTTCCTGGGCCTTCCTAATTTTCATTGAAGATCCGTGTTTGGGTTCTCTTAACCACTTGGACCTTAAGTCAAGTGAAAAAGGGTATAGAAAAAGTATTATTATTAT
>APFE030802325.1:0-10677 GCA_000404065.3 Pinus taeda
TTGAGCACTTATTTTTATCCAACCATAAAGGAGGGAAAGAATGTGACCCAATAGGGGGATGAATCTTTAGGACGGGGAAAACGAGGGTAGAGCATCGCCTAGGGGAAATAGCAGTGTCTGAGATTGCAAAGTTTACCCTGAGAAGTGCCGCAGACGTTAGAAGGGACAGAGCACTACCGGGATGGACTGACCGAAGGCAAAAGGAGCCGAAACATTAACTGAGTTTTGGATCCGTGGGTCATTGCAATGCATGATGGAATAATCGAAAGTCAAAAGAGACGCAGAGCTATGTTGGATCTAGACCTGATAGGGAAAACTGCGCACCTCAATCAGAAATCATACTCTAGTTTTTCTCTCCCCACAAGAAAGGAATTTCAATATGGCACAAATGCAGTAGGGGTTTATCCCTCTCGAGCTGCCCTAGAAGTAGATCTACGACCAAATCAAATGTATGGGGAGATTAACAACTCTTTGTGGGAACCGAGCAATCGAAAGGCATGAGTGGAGATGGATTTGTGGTGTATTTTGATGGATTGGAGTTTCTTTATAACAGATCTGAGGTATCTGGTCATTGTGTTTCCAGAACGAGGTTTCCAAGCAATGGCAGTTATGGCAATCAAATCTAGCCCTATAAAAACCCACATCAGTTGTAGGAAGTCTTGTTTCATCCCCAGTGCATTCACAATGGTTCGATCTGAGCTAGCTAGAGTGTGGTGCCTAGATACTGCGTTGATAACACAGACCCTAAACGGATTCTGCAAGGACCTGGATTGGTCCCTCTCACCACTGAAGGGCACATTAACCACAAATTTGCCAAGGATCCAACAGATCTGGCAGACAACAGACCGAACAACCTATATCAAACCCAGATCGAGAGGCATGTTCACCAAAAGCCTTCTTTCAGTCCTGGATTGCAACAACCAGCACAGCTCTGGGGGCATGCAGATGCCAAGATGCCCCTCTCGCCTGAACTATAGGCCCAATGCATAGAAGAAGAACAGAATGGAAAATATAATGGGGGTATAAACCTTACATCTGCCACTGATCAAATAGATCTAGCGCCCAACAAACAAAACGGTCTACACCAAACCCAAATCTGGAGGCCTGATCACAAAAAGTCTCCTCTCTACCCTCGATCATAGCCTTAGATCATAGCCATAGACAACAGAGAGATGAGATTATTGTGCAGGATGAGGCAAACATCCTAATATTGGAGCCTGAAGCATCTGCTCCTCAAATTCACGAAGGTAGAAAAAGTAATATCTTTATCAAATCCATGGAAGGGAACATAGTATGCATCAAGATAGGGAGATGGGATGCGATAAAAACACTCAAACAGAGGATACAAGAAAGGACTGGAATCCCACCCTCCAAACAGCTCCTGCTCTACATAGGAAAAGTTTTGCAGGAGGAGTAGAAGCTAAAAGAATACGACATAGGAACCAATTCAGCCATCTGCATTAGCTGAAGACTCCATGGAGGTTGTTCCGACACAAGCTCAAAAGGACTTGTTTCCTTCAAAGATGCAATAAAAGGGAATATGGAAACTCAAGAGAAAACAAAATAGCAAGTTACAACCCCTGGGGCCTACATCGTCGAGCAGACAACTCAGAACCCTACATTAACAATCTCCCTACCCAAAGCCCTTCGTCAATGGGTTTACTCCATTTGGACAAAAAACTGCGATTTCCATCTCTGTTCAAAATGGTATTTTATTGTCAAATTTGACACAGTAAAGGACAGGGAATATGCATTAAACAAGGGACCATGGTTTTGGGGTAACGCTATCCTTTTATTGACATCTTTGTTTCCAAAATTTGACCCGAACACCATGGTGACTTCCAAAATGCCAGTGTGGATAAAATTATATAACTTACCTCTACGCTTTTGGCACTTCAAAGTATTAGAAGACGTCGGAAACGCCTTGGTGAAATTCCTAAAAGTAGACAATGAGCGCCAATCCAAAGATATCTATACATTTGCCAGGATCTGTGTGGAGGTTGATCTCAGTCAAGTATTACGAGATCACATCCTCTTACTCCACAACGAAAAGCAATGGGCCTAGCCCCTTCATCATGAAAACACTACCTTTCGATGCCGCATATGTTGTCAAACTGGTCATCTAAAATGTGCGTGCCCACAAAACAAAAAAGATAGGAAAAGAATACAGCTACCAAAGCTGAAAGGCTGGTAGTTTTCAGCCACATGGGCAGATGACATAGTAGAGGAAAAAACACGGAAACCACCAATATATTTAAAGAAGCAGAATACCTAGGAAATAATCCAGAACTCAGCAAAGAAAGCATTCCACACACCCTACAGAATGATGAAAATCAGATTGAATACTCAATAGATCCAAAGACAACCAATATACAGCAACAATGCGAGAAACACAACCCAGGGCAAGAAATTGGAGGCAACAAGCGAGCATACTCCACAGAAAACTCAGATTCTGAAAATGAAATCCCGACTGCCACAAACGAAGCACAAATGATTATTGTAACAACCATGCCAAACAATGAAGGTTGGTGGAAAATGGAAAAAAAGAAAAGTAGGAAAGCATAGATAAACAAAAAATTATTTTTAGCTCCTATTTCCAACGGGACAAGTTTTGATAAAGCATATGTTGTTTAAACATCTACAACATGTAATTGTACTCAATATGAATAAAATTACGATGTTTCAATGTGAAAAAGGAATCTTTGGATGGAGCATATACATAAGAAGAATGAATGAAGATATATGAAACTATAGTAATTATTCACCATAAAGCAATAACATGTAACTATTACGAAATGCATGAGAAATCGAATTACAAATACCTAGAAATTGATTTCAACAAAATCTAAGCTCAGATGATGTTTTTATGTTAACAACATAAGTTATATTTTCAAGGCTACATTCTCAAAGAAATTGTGGATTACAAATACCTCGAAATTGACTTCAACAAAAACTACATTGGGATTGTTGTAGAATGAAAATCACTTCTGGGGCTTGGAAAGCATTTTATGCTTCTCAAAATAGGCATAGAGAGGCATAATTATGGGACTTGAAAAACACTCAAACTCTTTTTAGGATTCTAGTGATTTTAGTGATTCTCTATGGTTGTGAACTATGGGCAAGTAGTACATCTCACATGCATTGGAGACAATTTGATAAAATTCAGAAATGTTCAATTACAAACAAACTTAAGATTTAAAGTAGTGTAGTTCCTTATGCTCTATTGTTAAGTGAAGCATGGGCTTCTCCCATTGAAGCAATTTCTATGGTACGAGTCATAGGGTATTTAAAAAGAATTGAGAAAATGGAAGAGGGTAGATGGTCTAAGGTTCTCTTTAATGACAACCAAAAAAAAAAAAAATGGATGCAACAAAATAAGAAATTTTTTAGTGAATGAGGCATTTGCTTGAACACCTATCCCATAAACAACAAGGAGATAAAATCTTTTCTTATGGATTAGTTCCACAAGCACATACTTTGGATAAGGAGCTAGGAAGAAAGAAAAAAGACTATATTAAAGTGTTTAATCCCACTCATATTCATAAACCAAAAGCATACATGGACGCCAATATCTATTGGAGAGCCAAAATTCTTATTGTTCAATTAAGGACTAATTATCATCAACTCCATTGTGAAACAGGGTGATAAAGGCCAAAACAAGTGTGGGAGCAAAGAGTGTGAATATCTTGTTCTTCCATAAAAGTGGAAACATAAAATCATTTCATTTTAGAATGTGAGGCCTCCAAAGACAACATGGATATGCAAATATGTTGGTAGCTAGCTCTTGGGATAATCTATTTAGCTATTGTCCATAATATGGGAGCATTTATTATGAAGCTTCACAGAAAAAGGGCTAAATACATCAAGTAGATGAAGAAGCAATATGTCCCATAGGCTATCTTTAGGGTGGTGGAAGTTAAAATAAATTCTTTCTTTCTTTCTTTCTTTCTTAGGATGTCATCCATAATATTCCAATATGGAAAATTTGGCACTCAGATCATACATACTAATAAATAACTCATAATGTAGTTGTTGGTTGCAAATCAAGATTATTAGTGGAATTATTACTAAATATTAGTCATAATTACAAGAAAAAACATAATTATCAATCTTGTTCTGGAATATTTCCAACCGAGGTTTCGCAATCCAATATGGAATGAAAAAACTCATAAAAGAGAATCATAATTATTTCTATCAAATGATGTATTTCAAATGTGTCTTTAAATGCCTAATTTAAGGGTAGTTAGATCAAAATTTCACACTATTTTTTCTATCATTGAATTATCTTCATCTATAAATAATGAATTAAGTTTATTCTATCTATGTAAGTAACTCATATTCTTTATGCATCTATGCCAATAAATTTTTATTACAAAACAAGTTATATTCACCAAGTCTAATTTTTTTCGTTAGGTTACAAAGCTTGAGGAAAACTCTGAGACACTTCCCCTCATTTCCAAAATATTTTCCTTTGAAGTATTTCGTTTAGAGTTTATATTGTGTAAGGGAGGGATACTCGAATCCAAACCCTTATGCAATTTTTAAACCCATTTTTTTTTTCCTTCGCACTAGGGACATCCTACCCCAAATGATTATAGCATTATATGAGGCCTTTCTTCTGTGATTTTTATCCTTCTTCGATAGAAATTAAGTTAGGGATATTAGACGCTATGTTGATACGAAACAAAATTCTTGCAATTGAGATATAGAAAGTCATTTTGTATGAGTCTCGTTCATAATCTAACCCTAGGATATTTTTCGTTTCTTGAAATACTTCATCTGACTCGAACTGAAAGGGGAAGGTTAGGAGTCTAACACGCCATAGAACCACTGAAATCCACATAGTGTAATACTTAAATTCCACTGCCAATTTTCTGAGGAAGAATTATTAGGAAGACCACTTCCATTACCAATGTAGAAGCCTGTCCTCATCCTGCCACAAGTGTGTAAGTTATCCTAGCCAACCTTCTGCAATGATAACGCATGTGGCAGAGTAACCTATAAGTGGAATGAAATTTTTTATTGTCTCGCTTCTCATGACTACGATCTCCACTCTTTTACTAGTGAACATGGTCACCATTTCTTCCTCTTCCATCTCATAGATGTATTTTAACTTGATATCAACTCCTAAAACTAGACTACATTCATCTCTTTGATGGTTTATACACTTTGTTCTTGATTCTGGAATAGTCTTCGTTGCTGGTTACAATGGGGGCAATCAAGAGTTTAAGGAAGTACCATCACTATAGATATCCTAGATATGTCACATAGGAAACTAGTAGGAGAAGGTAAGCAAAGCTACCTCAGAGGAAAGAAGTTGTAATTTCGAGACCACCTCATGAAAAAGGAGGTCAAAGGGGATAAATGATTGAAGACAATAGATATTTGAAGACACGGTATGACACAGTACTTAAGAGGAGAGTGGGGTACACAAGTGAAGAATGTTATCGAGGAATGGTGAATAGAATTAGCGGGGCGAGGGGGGGGCATAGGGGCTTCACTCAATGAACCTCTGGCATATCACGTGCGTTCGTGGCATACTAAAAATAACGTTATTTTGAATACATATTATGGAATACTTCTAAAAATCACATTATTTAACCCCCAACGAATCTGAACCCAATACAGATTCCCAATTAAAAGAACCCTACTTTTGCGAGATATTTTAGGTATCCATTTTTTCGTTAATATCTTTTATACCCCTTTATATTTTTTCATTAACTTTGAGCTCTATTTTTTATACCTGCCAATATAAAAGCCCTTTACCTGCTATTATATGCTAAATATATTATATCATATTTTGCTCAATATATATCCCCGAGTATGAACCCACATGGTATGATATTGCTACCATAGTGAAACCCCTATGTGGTGGGTGGTGATAAGTGGAGAGGGGCAGAGAAGAGACACATAGACAGTCATGTGACGAAGCCACTAAAACAGAGAGAGTTTTGTGACCAAAATGATGTGTTATAGTATCAAAGTTGGGAACCCCACTAGAGAATATTATGTGTGAAATAATTCATAGGGGTCTTTGCAGTAATCAAATTATTTCAAATCCATAATGAGTCTGGAGTGGTCAAGGCTGATAGCCCTATTCCATATTCATTGAACCCTAAAACCTAATTGCGTATTTAGATTTATCACAAAAGCCACATTAGGTTTTCCTAACTGACCACTAAAATCCACCATTAGGTTAGAAATTAAGTTAGGGATATTAGACGCTATGTTGAGACCAAACAGAATTCTTGCAATTGAGATATAGAAAATTATTTTTTATGAGGAGTCTCATTCATAATAAAACCCTAGGATATTTTCGATTACCTGAAATGCCTCATTTGAGTTGAACTTAAAGGGGAGGGTTAGGAGTCTAACCCACCATAGGACCACTAAAATCCACATAGTGTAAGAATCAAATTCCACTACCAATTTTCTGAGGAAGAGTTATTAAGAAGACCACTTCCATTACAAATGTAGAAGCTTGTCCTCATCTCGCCACAGATGTGTAAGTAATCCTAGCTAACCTTCTTGTTATAGACATATTTGGGCATTGCAACCCCAATCACATACGTCCATAAACCAAGGGATTCTAAACCCCTAAAAGTGTTGTTTCACACCCTAAAGGAATAAGGTCAGCTGATTACATCATTTCCCAGAAGTTCTCCCTAAAAACTACTCAGAGCTTATCAACAGTGGACCATACAGATTGCTCCATGCTGAGGGTGCGATGCATCTCACCTATTACACATAGAGGGTACGATGCATACTAAAAATCCCTTCTGTAGTGTGTGATGAGTGAGATCAGAAAAATGGTAGAGGCAGTTTGATAGGTGGAAACCCAGAGAGTCTTCTAGAAATTGCTCATTTGACACTTGCCTCTTTGAATTCACCCAGGGATGCGTAAAATATCATGAAATCTCCAAGTGGAACCAAGAACTATTAGAGAAATGACACTAATCAAAATCCGAGAAGCTGACTCACCCACCTGCAAATATCTATATATGGATCCCTCATCTTAGATATCCGAAGGCTGGAATTTTATACTTTTGTAAGGAAGTGTTGTTGGTTTCGCTGTGAAACATTGTATTGTTGGGTGACCTAACTTTTCATGAGGTGAAGAGGGCTTTCATGCTGGGAGGATGGCACTGGTTTAAACCGCTCGGTTGTAATCCTCCCTTCTACTACTTCTATCAATAAAGCCATTTCAGTTTTCCTCCATATTGTTCTATATTTCTAAATCTTGTATTGGTGTATGCATTTGTATGGTTAATATACATCTGATCCTATATTGTTTATGGCTATAGATCTCTATGCTTTGATAGCTTTATGCTGCTTTGACTCTACAGGTGTTCTTTGAAGTGGGACAAGTGACGAAAGACTAGTGAAACTTTTCCAAAGGAGGGAGGAAACAAGCAAGAAGCCAAGCAAAAGACTAAGATTTGTACTCTATGCTTTTGTCTCATCTATATCTCATAAAGGAAAACACAAGTAACTTTAGTTTGTTTGCTTCAAAGATAGCTACCTGTCTTAGTGAGACTAGCAGCTCTAAATGGACACTAGTCTTCCTAATAACAAAATGGTGACATTGGAGAATGAATAATTTGATTGTTAGTTACTATCATTTTCTTTATAAACTACAGACAAAACCTGAAGTTAAGCCAACTAGCCTTCGAACTGCTTGTTCTATGCAACTGCAAAGTAGATCAACGCTACTTTAGTTAATCTCCAGGTTAGTTTATAAACTGAACATCTAACTTGCAAACATCCTAAGTGCCCTCGTGGTAGCTCAAATAACCTCATTAAATTAGCCCCTATACTTTGTGTTTACTGTCTATCATCAGCTAAGCCTAAATCACTAAACTTAGCTGCAAAATGTGAGTGAAAACCAAGCTCAATCTCGTTTGTAGACCATCGCACTATCTCTCGTTGGAAACCTAGATGCATCGCACCTCTCGTGTGTTTTAGGTGAGATGCATCCCTATTTCTTTGTGTTACAGGTACGATGATTGAGTGAGATTGTTTCTGCCTCCAGATTTTGCTTTTTCCTACATTGTTTTCAGTTATATTCAATACTTTTATTGTTTATGATCAGTATATCACTGTTGAAACCTTATTCCTTTGCATTACCCAGCCTCCATTGATAAAGAATTCTGAATGTTTTTTATGTATTTTTCATCATTTACAGTTCTCCTTTGCAAAAAGTAGCATTAATAGAATAGTTGTCTTTTGATTTGAAAGTGTCGCAAGTGTCGTTTTCAGTCAAAGAAAAGAGTGTCGTCAAGTCTTCCTCGTTTAGATAGTCGATTACAATTTTTCCGTAGTATTTGATTTGAATAATCAATTATTTGAAGTGTTGAAAGTAGTTTTCAAGTCAAAATTGAAAGTCGCGTCTCAGTCTTCCTTTCGTTTCTTGAAAAGAAATTGTTAAAGTGTCGCTTTGAGAAAAGATAGTTTAGATCTGTACTTCGTTTTTTTTTGTCATTCTCAGATTAAGGAAACTGAAAAGAAAATGCATGCATGTGAATTCGCATTTAGATTGCATGCGGAAATTGATTTAGGACAGTGCATCTTAGTGTGTGCTCTCTGCTCTATGTTGAAAGAATTTTACTTATGTTTCCTTAGTAGCTAGGATTTTCATTGCAAAAAGAAAGTAAATGACTGTTTATCATCTTAGATTGCATATTTGGGAATTTTATATCTACATCATGCGGTGAACATTAAAGGAAAACTTCTTAGGAAAGATCAACTGTAAAATAAACCTCAATCAACATAAGAAAGCTTTGTAACCTAATGCACAACATCTAGAAGTCTAGGCTCGAGACATATTCCGGCATCGCAAAGCCTGGTAACTATCGTTTTCATCGTAGGTTGGGTGATTCCTCCTCCTTGATATGACAAGTGCCAGTACAGACTTGTGCTCCCAAGTACTTTCGAGTATATATTGGGAGACCACAATAGGCTATTCGGGAAGATTGACTATCGTACGTAAAAAGTATTCTGCAGTTTTTCAATTGGTTTGGAGCAGATTGTTCCTCCATTCCTTAGCTTGAACCAATTGTTCAATGTGTACCGCCCTCGACAATGCTTCCCACCATTGCTGCACACATCAGAGATTGCAGAAGATCTCACTAGGGACCATATTTAACATAAATTTCCTCACCTCATGGAGGCTTTGCACGCATTGTGGACCATTGCTTCCCAAGGGGAGAGGAATGATCGAGGTGGATATTGGTGTCCACTCACCTATTCCACTTGGATCCTCAACATTGTCTCTTTTAGTTTTTTAGTTTCCTTAATTGTAGCACAATTTACTATTTTTGGTAGTTTTTAGGGTCGTGCGCTTCGAGAGCCTTTTTGAGGCCCTAAACGACATTTTTCGAGAAAAAGGAGACAAAAAAATCTTAAACTCACTTGTGAGTTTTCTTTCGCCTTCTCTTTGAGATCTTCGAAACAAGATATTATGATAGCCAAATAGATAACGTATGCCAAGGTTACGACCCAAGGAAGTTGATGTACCAATTTATCCAAACGGTGCCCACAGTTTTGGTACTTCATCTCCCAGGGTTAGGTTTTTGGATTTTTAAGGTTTTCCATGGTTTCTAAATAATAAATAGGCCTTTGAGCCACATTATAACATAGTTCAAAGGCAAGTACCCACCACATCTCTTCTCAGAGATAAGCTACCATCGTCTACGATATTCTTACTTCCATTCTGTTTGTACGCATATTTCAGTGTTTGATATTAATGAAATGAAGTGTTTTTTCTATTGCATCATTGTATTTATATATGTATTTTGTTGCATTCATGTTTAAATCAAGATCAATTATTCGAGTTCATAATAAAACCCGAGGATATTATTAATTTCTCGAAATACCTCATGTGACCACAACCACAAGGAGAGCGTTGGAATCCTAACCCACCATAGAACCATTGAAATCCAATTAATGTGAGCATAAAATTCTACTATCCGTTTTCTGAGGAAGAGATCTTGAAAAGCCCATAGTGTGTCATGTGGAGGAACCACTAACATACAGAAATTGTTATGACCTAAAATATGTATCAAAGGTGTCAAAGGTGGGAACCCCACTATAGAAAACCATATATGGTAACATTCATAGGGGCCTTCGGGCTGGCGTCTTGTATTTTTATCTTGTATTCCAAGGCTAGGGTATTGGTAAGCCATGTCCACTCATTCAAAACAGGGTATACATTTATACAATTATGCTTATAATTGTAAACTCCGCTTAATTAATTTACTTAATTTACTTATGGCTTCTTTTCGAATGACAATAGACATTTCTTCCAAACATTAACTATCGAATTTCGCTTCAATTTTTTTTTTAAAATAATCAACTATTTTAAATTTTTATTATTTAATCAACATTCTTTTTATTTAATCAATTCAGTTAAAAACACCTTAATAAGTTTTAAAATAAATTTTAACATTTAATTTTTTATCATTAAAATTTTATGTAGAAATTTCTACCATTTACTAATAGTTATTGACAATTGAATAATATTTTAGAAACATTTTTCCAAAATAGACACATATATCACAAGTTGTCATATAAACTCTTATAATCAAACATTTATATATAATAAATATCAAAATCCGTATTCATCTTAATATAAATATTAATATAAATATTATTTATTTGTGAATAAAATTTATTAGA